>MU191402.1:428-35946 GCA_016904865.1 Pissodes strobi
GGCGCATCATAAACATCATTTTAAGCACGCTGCAGCGTGCGATAATCATTGATTATGATGCATGCGTAATAAAAAAAGAATTATGAGATATCTGAAAAATACAAAAGAAGATGGGATTGTTTATCAAAAATGCAGTAATAAGATGGAGCTAGCAGCATACAGTGACTCAGACTTGGCTGGTGACAAAACAACCCGAACGAGTACCACAGGATATGTAGTGTACTATAGTAATGGACCAGTGAGCTGGTGTTCTAGAAAACAGCCTGTAGTAGCTTTGTCAAGCACTGAAGCATAGTTTATCGCAGCAGCTGAATGTGTGAAAGAACTATTATATTTAAAGGTAATGATTGAACATTTAACTGACATTAAAATGACTGCAACTCTAAACATTGACAATCAAAGTGCTATAGCTATTATAAAAAATGGGCAATTTAATAAACGCAGCAAACATATAGATGTAAGATATCATTTTATTCATGAAAAGATCAGGGAAAATTTAATTAATGTGAGTTATTTATGTACAGAAAATATGATAGCAGATATTTTAACCAAACCTTTGTGTAAAATTAAGTTTTTAAAACATAAAAATGAGTTGGTTGTATGAAGGTTAAGTTGTGTTAGTTGTAAAAGTTAAGGTAGAAATCTTTTTTTGCTTTGTTTATTTAAAACAATTTTTAAGTAAAAAAAAAAGAATTGTGTAGTTTTGATAACTGTGTTATGTTTAAATGTTTGTAATAATTATAAAACATTTACATATAATTATTAGGACAAGGTGTTGATGTATCTAAAGTAAGAAAATATTGGCTTGTGTAGGATGTGAAGGAGGTCACGTGGGATTTAGCATATAAGATAATAAAATGGCGTAGTTAAGAGTTTACGTTTTACGTTAGCTGTAGTTTTTAGTTAAGAAAATGGTTTTGTAATCATTTCTATTTTCATTTGTTATAAATGTCTATTTAGTAAAAGTACTGGTGGATTTATGTATACCCTGAGTTCAATGGTTCAGAAGATATGATAAAATAAAATAAAACTCAACATAGGTATCCTGTTCTCTTCGGTTTGTTAAATCGTGTACTTGCTCTGTACTTACTTAATAATAATTAATTATGGTGTATTTTTCGTTCTCTTCATCATTTCCTTACCTTGGTACCCGGTACGCGACATTAAGAGTTAGGCAATCGGCATCATGGTACCCATATGGAGTACCTACCGCTGCAGCAGCAGTTGCCGCTAATCGGTAAAAGTCGTCAATTAATTAGGTTAATGCGCGTTTTTCCGCCGCCGGTATAATTCTACGATTCAAAGAAATAATAATTATTATCGTTGTCTACACGTAGTTTGTTACTGATTACTGATATTACGTTCCTAGATTATCGGCGATTTGTTTCGAAATTTTTTCGATCGCGGTACTATTAAATGACAGGCAAAAGTCAAACGAACGCTTATTATTGCGGTGATAAATTGGCGGGAATGACTGAAGAGGCCTTGAAAAAGGAACTTGAGTACTTATGTAAATCGATTCGATTGAGTAAATGTGAATGCCAATTTTGAAATCAGAGCAATTTCAGGCAACGTAGGGTTTCGCCTGTCGAAGAGGTAAGTTTCACCCTTAGGTATTGACTCATTGAAACTAAATTAAGACTGTTCGTTTAGATATGATTAGATGAATTTAGGGACGTATGGGCTATTGGCCCTGCATAATATCCAAATTTCGATGTGAAAGCAAAGTGACCTTTCAGCATCTGAAAAGTTCATCAAAATCCACCAATTTGTTTTCAAACTATAGCAATTTAAAAATAACATGTTATTGCTATGAAACATGCAGATATCACATTTTGCGTAATATGTTATATTCAACATAGTCAGAACCCTCACTTAGATCGTGAAATGTAACTTCACAATGCCGGAATCGGGATCCAGGGAGTTTATTTCTAATGTAAATACATTGGTCAAGCATGCAAATTTCAGAAACTGAATGTAAATGCACCTTTATTATTGCACTATGACGCCACAACAATCATCTATAAAAACATACAGTTCCTAGACGCCGAGACGAACAAAATCATTTCGTGGCCGCCCGGGGGGGCCGCCCAATCGTTAAGCAACTGTTTCGCTGCTCTCACTTTCAACTTTGGCGAGGCTCGAAAGACATTTTTCTTCCCTCTCTCATTTGATTCGCTTTCGTAAAAACAGAAACAGACATTTAATATATTATTAAATAAAAGTAGTTTCGTTAATAATAAAAATTCTAATGGTGACATTTGTCTGGTTATAAAAGCGGTCTGGTCCCATCGGGTTCCTTAGTATTTCCTGTTAGTTTCTAGTCGTTCTAGTGCTTCCTGCTGGTGATGATGCAATCCTTGTAACTTTGTTTCATGAATCAACGCACAATATTTTCAACTTAAGGACTTTCAGGCTAAACGGCTCCTAACAGAACTGAATCATGAACCTGTGAACTTCAATCGGGAGAAATACTAATATGAATTAGTGTCGGAAATAAGCCAAAAAGTGGGGTTTGATTAACGTAATTTCGCCTTAAAGGTGGTGAATGATACTTATAGAAGACTCATTTTACTCACGGATGAATGGTCGCATCAATGAAATAAAAATTCAAATGAACGTTGCAATTTCAATCAATGGAAAGTTCAGGGTTACGACCGGCGAACGGACAGCATTGCTCTACTTTCTAAAATAAAATTATTTTTTATATTCATGCTTGATGTTTACAATATTAATAATCCCACGAAAAGCTGTAAAAGGTATTTTATAATAGTACAAATAAATTTCGCATATTCAACGAGTTTTAGAAATATTTTTAAAATTAAAGCGAAAAAGTTTTTGAACCTTGTCAATTTGCTACAAAATTAATGGAACCGAGAACTTTATGATCCTGCGATAGTGCGTATAGTTTTTCAAATTTGGCGTATAATTTTCTAATGATTTGTTGAATTTCAAAAATGTATGATATTTAATAGAATTTTTCATATTGGCGAAGCGAAGACGATTATTTCGAGTCGTTTTGACATTTTCTAGTAGTTGTTGAAGATTGTGGAAAATTTTTTAAATCTTTAAAATTCACGTATAGATTTTTGAAACATCCCAGGTCTTAATATATTTTAAAAATTAGAATAAATAGTTTTTAATAATTGCTACTTTCTAGAAAATATATCGAACCAAATAGTTAAAGATTATAGAAAATGCTCTAATATTTAGAGATTCATGAAGAGAAGTAGCTTGAATTTTTTCTTAAAGACTTGACTTGACTTGAAAACTCAAGCTTTTGAAAATTTGATATTTGTCTTGACTTGGTTTTCGGACTGAACTACTTGACTTGGTATCAAGTAAAATCAAACTACTTGATATTACTTGATAGTGATCTGTGAAATGCGCATCGAAGAGTTAAAATAGGGGATTCACCGATGTTAAATAGGGGATTCACACAGCAAGCAGGCACTCGATGACGACGTGCTCGTGCTATTAGTAGAGCAGCGTTGTTCAAGGATAAACGGTGACCGCAAAAGAATTATTATGTCTGATTTAAGAAGTGATTTGTCAGAAATGGAGTCGGAACCTTTTCAAAGCAGCGGCTCAGAATATATCGTAGATGAAAAAGTGTCAGAATCCTATGACACCGAACCAGAAGAAGAAAGTGCAGGGTCGGCGCCACCAAAGGCAAAACGAGTTAAAGCTAATAAAAGTGTATCTAATAAAACGAATAAAATTAACGATTATTTCATAATCGAGCAGGATCCTAAGAGTAAGAAAAATACTGACAAACAAAGCAAATGTACCCTATGTGTCGTAAAAAATACAGTTTTAAAAATGAAAAACTGTGGAACATCTTCACTAAGGAGGCATTTGCAAGCTAAACACACTAGAGTCTACGAAAACATTTTTGGTAGATCCAGCCCACCTAATTCCGAGGCCGAAGCCTCTGCCAGTTCGAATAGGCGTAGCACAATTACAAATTGGCTTGAGAAGGTAAAAAATTAATAATAATTAGATTTGAGCTAAAACTAAATAGTAAATAATTGTACAGGGTGGGCATTTTATTAGGGGCGTACGCATACCTCTTCCTCAGAAACTACAGGGTGTAGAAAAATATAATTATATAAAAGATTCTTGGCAATCAAAAAAAAATAAATTACACATTACAATTTTATTTATACAGGGTGTCCGAAAAGTGCTGCACCAGAATCCTTCATTTGTTTTTTCCAACTTCATTCCTTTTTGAAAAATCTTTAAAAAAACACATAAAGGAATCATGCTAGAAAAAAAAACAGATGCCTAATTTGGATTCCTTGATCACGAAAACCCCTTAAGAAGTTATTTTTTTTAAAATTCGGATCAGTTCATTTTAATTGAACAAAAATGATCAATTTTAATCTGGATCATAAAAACTCGAGTCTGTTATCGTTTTATATGATTTCGGGATCAAGGATCACGAATCTTTCATTTGTGTTTCTGTAACTTTATCCCTTCTTGAAAAATCTTTAAAAAACAGATTAAGAATGATATGCTAGAAAAAAATGCTTAATTTGGATTCCTTGATCCCCAAAAACACCTTAAAAAGCTATTTTTTTCAAAATCCAGATCAGTTCATTTTAAGCCACACTTATAGTTTTATAATGTTTATTATTATTATTATTATAGGTTCCTTGATTTTAAAAGTTATTCTATATTAAAAAGGTTTAATAAATTATTAATAAATACCGAGATAGGCGAGATATCAAAATATTAAATAAAAGACGGCTCTTGAACGGAAAAAATTACAACTTTCTAATAACAATTCTAAATGTTTTTAAATATAAGAACTACTGTCGACTTCTACTTTAGAACCGCTTTTTTATTATATAACATAATTTTTGTTTGATGATATAATTGTGTAATGATGTCTCATTTAAAATTCTGATTTTGAAGTCGGTGCAGAAGTTTTTGGACACCAATATCAGCATCAATAAAACTCATCAGAGTATATTTACAAAAATCTATATTGACTTTAAGACATTCTATTAAAAATTGTGGGACATGCTATAAATTTTTATACAGGGCATTTCAAAAAAATTACTTACCTTTTCATTTAAAAGTGGGATTTTATAACGTAAACATTCTTGCACCTTGCGCTGCATTTTACTAACTCCAGTTTTGTTTATTTTGCAGACCACTAGTTGTTCAGAAAACTTCCAACAAGACAAATTTCAAAAACTACTTGTGGAATATATAGCAAGCCTCTCAACTTTTTTGAAGATGCTATAAGTGGAAAAATGTACAAATTCCTAAATCCAAAGGCAACTGTACCTGGTCGGAATCAAATGAAATCTTTGACATTAAAAACATTTGCAGCAGCGCAGCAAACAATTAAGTCATTTTTGAAAACATGCAATTCAAAAATCTCGTTCACAATCGATGGATGGTCTTCTTTTAATATGAAAGGGTACTATGGTATTACCGCCCATTTTATCGATAAAAATTGGAAACTTCATTGTATCCTTCTACATTTTATGCCAGCATACGGGCGACATACTGGTAATGCAATTGCAAAGCTATTTTTCGAAGTATTACAATTCTACGATGTTACAAAATGCGTACAAGGTATTACTACCGACAATACAAATAGTAATTTTACGTTCATTAGAGAACTTAAAACGCATATTTCTGAAATCGATACAAAAAATATCCACTTTGTATGTTTTGCACACATCTTAAACTTGGCAGCTAGAGATTTTATGAAAATCCTTGATTCTGAGGTTGAAGAAACCGCCAACATTGTGACAGATATATCAGATGATGATGATGATGACTGCCAAGTTCCGCCCTCTTCTGTAAGAAAAATCCATTCCCTTGCTAAAAAATTAAAAAACTCTGAACATGATGTGATAATGTAGAAAATTTAAAAACTTTAAAGCCAACCGACACAGAATGGTCGTTAATTGAACGAATTTGCCAGTACCTTAATGTTTTTAAGAGTATTTTCATAATTTTAGAAGGTGAATCATATGCTACTTTACCCATGGTAATAATCGGCATTAATATGTTGCTGGATATACTAGAATCGTGGGCTATGGAACTTGACAATAAACCTGATCGAGATGAAATCGATGAAAAGATTATAAATAGTATTCAAGCGGCAAGGGACAAAATCATTAAACATTACGAACGAACTACCTGGATGTACTGTGTTGTCCTGATTTTAGACCCCCGACATAAAGTGGAAACATTCTCCACTACAAGTTGGGGAAAAAAGTTGCAGATAGAAGCAATTAAACATTTTGAAGATATTTTTAAAGCACAATATTTTAGGGCTGACTCTCTGCAAATTTCTGAACCATCACCTTAAGTAGCAGCATCTTCAAACCCTAGTAAAAATAGTAGTGTCGAAAAGTTTGAAATAGATCTACTAAGTTTGTTTAATAGAAAACCTGCCCATAATGCAGACGACGATATGGCCTGGCGTTACGAAATCGACAAATATATTTCTGACCCAAGAGCTGACAGTACTGAAGATATTTTAGAATGGTGGAAGAGACACGAATGCATTTTTCCAAACCTTGCCGCAATGGCCAAAGACTTTTTGGCAACGCCAGCTTCTTCAGCTCCAGTGGAAAGGTGGTTTTCTAGAGCTGCCTTAACTCTTACCAAAACAAGAAATTTATTAGGCGATAACTCCGTTAGAAACCTTATGTGTCTCATCATGGATGGCAAATGAGGATATTAAAGATTTATTTTAGATATTCATTTTCATATTTGTTGTTTTTCTATTGTTTTATTGTCAGAATTCAGAATATTTCGTATTTTTATTTCATATTATTTCATTTATTATTAAACTGAGTTTGTTAGAGTTTTCGTTTTTAGATGTTTTTTAAATAAAAGATTAAATCTATATATACATAGATTTTTATTGTTATTCCGTTTTGACAGTTAATCAGATTGATATTAAAAAAGTACTATTTTTTCAAGAAAAATCAAGTTTTTCAAGTTACTTGATGTGTAACTACTTGACTTGACTTGAATTTCAAAAACAAATACTTGACTTGATCTTGACTTGATATATCAAGTCAAGTCAAATCAAGTAGCTTGAAAATCAAGTCAAGTCGTGAATCTCTACTAATATTCAAAAATCGGCGTATATTTTTTTTGAAATTCACATAATATTTGCCATCGATTTGATAAGTTTTACTAGTAACCGATATCTATTAATATTTTTAAAATTAGAATCAAAATTATATTTTTTTGCTATTTACTAGAAAATGCATTGGACCAAGAAATTCAAAATTCTGGAAACACCTCTAATATTTCAACTTCACGTGTAGTTCTTCGAAATCTACATATAATTTTACATTGATCTGATGAGTTTCCAAAAATATTTTTAAAATAAGAGCAAAAAGATCTCAGCTTTCCTGATTTACTAGAAAATACACGGCGCGTCCGTCGCCTGGAAATTCAAGATTCTGTAGAAATGTTCTAATATTCAAAAATCCGCGTATAATGTTTTAAAATCTACATAATATTAGTCATTGATCAGATAAGTTTCGGAGTTTTCGATATCTGTTAATATCTTTAAAACTCTTTTTTTGCAATTACCAGAAAATGCATCTGGTTACGTATTTAAAGATTCTGGGAAATGTTATGCATATTTAAAATCCTCATGTAGTTATTCGAAATGTACGTGAGTTTAAAAAATATCCAATACTTATAAATGTTTTTAAAATTGAAGTGAAGGTTTTTAATGATTTCTTCGAAAGAGCATCTGACTAGGAAATTGAAGATTCTGAAAAATGCTCAAATACTCAAAATCCATGTGTAATTCCTCGAAATCTACATATAATTTGACACTGACCTCATCAGTTTCAAAATATATCAGACATCTATTAGTATTGTTAAAATAAGAGCAAAAAAAGTTTTAGTTTTCGTGATTTCCTAGAAAATGCTTGCGGATTCTGGAGAAATGCCCTAATATTGAAAATTCCCCGTATAATATTCTCAAATCTACATAACATTTGCATTGAATTTAATGTGTTTCAGAAATATCCGATAACTATTAATATGTTTAAAATTAGAACGCAAATGGTACTGTTTCTTGCCTTTCCCAGAAAATGCAACTGGTCAGGTATTCAAAAGAATCTGGAAAAGGTTCCGACTACTTATCATTCTTATATAGTATTTCGAAATCTACATTAAATTCTCCATTGATTTTATTAGTTTTAAAAATATCGAATAGTTATCAATATTTTTAAAATTGCATCTGACCAGGAAATAGAAAAGTCTGAAAAAGTCATCTAATATTCAAAATCCACGTGTAGTTCTTTCAAATCGACATATAATTTGACATTGACCTGATCAGTTTAAAAAAATATCGGATATCTATTTTTATTTTTAAAATAAGAGTGAAAAAGGTTTCTGGTGATATTCTGGAAAATGCATCGCATCAGGAAATTCAAATTTCAGGAGAAATGCCTTAATATTCTAAAATCCACATATAATATTTCAAAATCTACATAACATTTAGAATAGATTAGAATAGAATGGAATGTATTAGTCTTAAAAAAACTGTGCACTTTTTAACATCGTCACAAAGAAGACTAAGATAAAATAACTTTTACTTACATCTATACATTTATACATATAATCGAAACACTTGACAAGATACATTTGCCACAGAATACACAAACTGGCACACATTGACATATATAAGCAGACACATTGTTATACGAGCTGTTGGAGTACATCACAATCCAAAAACTCCTCTATGCTGTAAAATGACATGTTAATTAAAAATACCTTTATGGTGGTTTTGAATTTTTTAAAAGGTAGTTTCCCTACAGCCGAGGGCGGCCTATTAAAGAAAGCTGGAGCATAAGGCAATATTGCGTTCCAGGAAGCTCCTAGTCTGAGAAACTCCACTCGAATATAAACATTTTGCGTGTATGATATTGATGTTATATGGTTTGGTATTTACTTGCATTTTTGTAAATATACAGCAAGCACTCGTAGATGTAGTGGGACGGTAGAGTTATAATTTTCAGTCCTTTAAAGTAGGGCCTTACATCTTCCCTATATTGGACTCGTGCAAGGACCCAGACTGCCCTGTGCTGCGGGCTGAACCCCCGTTTTAGGTGAGCGGAGTGTCCCCAAACCAGCAAGCCGTAGGCACAAGATGGATGGATCATTGCATGATAGGCACTAAGCCAAACCTCAATTCGCACGACTTTTGACAACTTTCTAAGGGCAAAGATTCCTGAAGTAGTTTTATTGCAAACATTGTTAACATGTTGTTCGAAAGTTAGTTTAGGATCCATAGTGACTCTAAGAAACTTAAACTTTTTGTCCGTGTTAGTAACTCGAGGATCTCTTCTCAATGAAAATAACAATTTGCTCGGTTTTCGTCAAGTTTAGGTTCAGGCGGTTCGCCCTAAACCAATCACCCACACAATCGCTACACTCACTCATTTGATCCACCAAGGCATCAAGGTCCTTTGACCCAAATAGAAAACTGGTATCATCGGCATAAACAGTCCTATGGCCCTGTGGAATGGAGGTCGTTATGTCATTTACATAGATTATAAAAAGCAGGGGTCCTAATACGGAAACCTGCGGGACGCCATGTCTCATTATTCTCTTCTCGGAATGCCCTCCTTGAAAATAGGCCACTTGTGTTCTGTCAGTAAGATAGCTCGGGATCAGCTGAGGTCTAGATTGAGATAACCCATAGAATTTCAGTTTTTTGATCAGAATGTCATGCGACACACACAGTCAAAGGTCTTGGAGAGGTCGCAGAAGGTTGATCCAACAAAATCTCCCTCTTTAAAGCCTCTGACTATGTATTCGCACAGACGGCTAATTGCGCCAACTGTCGATTTTTCTCTTCTAAGACCAAACTGTTCCTCAACAAACAACTGGCTGGACTCAAAATAGCCATAGAGCTGATTCTACAGTATGACCTCAAACACCTTTGACAAATCGGGAATTGGAGATATTGGCCTATAGTTGTTAAAAGATTGTTGGTCTGCAGCTTTGAAGATGGGGATTCTTTTACTTAATTTCAAATAATTTGGTTAGACCGAGTTTCTGATGCACTCATTTATCAATTTAGTTAGTGGACTAATGACCGTGTTTTTCAGAGACTTTAAGAGAACTGTATTAAAATCATATATATGTCTTTACTGTGTTTGCTTTTAATTCTATCTATAGCATCTCTGATGTCGTTAAAAGATACTTCCTGAAAAGAGAAGCCGAGCTGTTTCCCTTCAGTGCTGTAGCGCTCAAGGTAGACATCAGAGGGCAGGTCACCAGATGGCAATAATAGAGTAACGTCAGCGAAGTAGTTTTTGAGGTCATCTGGATCAATAACAGAGCATACCTTTGTTACAGATTTTTGAAGTGAAAATTTCTTTAGGCGCGATCAGCACTTTTTTGTGGGTGTTGAATGAGACTGAGCCGTCACGCTCGGCTATGTAACGCTCCTTCGGGTAATTGAAGTGAAAACTTCTTTAGGCGCGCTCAGCACTTTTTTTGTGGATATTGAATGAGACTAAGCCGTCACGCTCAGCTATGTAACACTCCTTCGGGTACTTGAAGTGAAAACTTGTTTAGGCGCGGTCAGCACTCTTTATGTGGGTGTTGAATGAGACTGAGCCGTCACGTTCGCCCCTTGGGGTAATTGAAATGAAAACTTCTTTAGGCGAGCTCAGCACTTTTTTGTGAGTGTTGAATGAGACTGAGCCGTCACGCTCGGCCATGTAACGCCCCGTAGGGTAATTGAAGTGAAAACTTCTTTAGGCGACCTCAGCACTTTTTTGTGGGTGTTTGAATGAGACTGAGCCGTCACGCTCGGCTATGTAATGCTCCTTCGGGTAAAGTCAATACTAAAAAATACAATCACTATGAAATATTTATTTCATAATATCAATTATTACTGCCTTCTCCCGCTTGTTGAAGTTTTCACTTCTATGGAGAGGTCTTAAGCACACACAAGTTTTTTTTTTCCTATAGTTATTTATTACTTCCCAAGCTGCCTTGGGAACATTATCTGAGTTTCTGATGAAGTCTGAGTTAGCCTCTTTTTTGCCGCATTTGATGTGTTTCAGAAATATCTGATAACTATTAATATTTTTAAAATTAGAGTGAAAAAAAATTGTTTTTTGTCCTTTCTCGGAAAATGCATCTGACCAGGTATTTAAATATTCTGAAAAGTGTTCTGAATATTTAAAATCCGTATATAGTTTTTCGAAATCTACATTAAATTCTCCATGGATTTTATGAGTTTTAAAAATATCCAATATTTATCAATATTTTTAAAATTGGAGCGAAAAAGATAGTGTTTTTTTTGTGATTTTCTCGAAAATGCATCTGACCAGAAAATTGAAGATTCTGAAAAAATGCTCTGATATTCAAAAACCACGTGTAGTTATTCGAAATTCAAGATTCTTAATATTCAAATGTCCGCGTATAATATTTTCAAATCTACATATCATTTGCCATTGACTTGATATGTTTCAGTAATATTTGATAAGTATTAATCTTTTTAATAAAATTTAAAGATTCTGGAAAATGTTCTGAATATTTAAAATCCTAATGTATTTTTTCGAAATTTACATAAAATTTTCCATTGATTCGATGAGTTTTAAGAACATTCGATACCTATAAATATTTTTAAGACTGGAGCGAATAAGATATTGTTTTTGTGAATTCCTCGAAACTGCATCTGACCAGAAAATTGAAGATTCTGAAAAAATGCTTTAATATTTAAAATCAACGTGTAGTTCTGCGAAATCTACATATAATTTTCTATTGATCTAACGAATTTAAAAAAATAATGGATATTTATTAGGAAGTATTTAAAAAAAAGGGCGTAAAATATTTTAATTTAATTTAAACAGTGTTGATAAGAAGCGGATTCGAAACGGAAAGGGAAGCCGAAAGTATAAAAAGTAAAAAATATCGAAGTATAAAAAGGTGAAATTAAATAAGAGCGAAAATAGTTAAGTCCGAAAGCAGCAAAGATCAAAAATATGCAAGGTCGAATTTACTAAGAACTGATGTACAAGAAATTCATGTCTTAAAAAAACGAAATTGAATTTATTCAGCTTCCGAATAGTTTAATTTAAACAGTATTAATAAGAAAGGGATTCGAAAGTATAAAAAATCGAAATTAGAAAATATCGAGAAATCAAAAGGTGAGATTAAATAAGAATGAAAATATTTAAGTCAAAAAAATAAAGAGGCGCATTACAAATTTGGCATCATAAAAGCACCACAAAAAAAACAATAAAGAAGAACAACAAAAATAACCCAAACTAACATAAAAATTCAAAAGCAAAACCAGGACATCTTCCACGTTTTTTGAAATCCACATATTATTATAAGCATTGGGGCAAAAAAAATATCTAGCTTCTTGTTTTTTTTTTCCCCAGAAAACGCCCTGCATCAGCAAATTGAAGATTTGAGAAAGAGGCCTTAATGTTTAAAATCTATATAAAGTTTCTTCAAATCTACGTATAATTTGACATTGGCTTGTTCAGTTTTAAGAAATATCCGATATCTATTAGTAATTTGAAATTTCGAGCTGGAAAGATTTCGCCTTTTGTGACTTCCTAGAAAATGCACTGGATCAGAGAAATGACGATTCTAGAAGAGTGTCCTATTATTTAAAATCAGCGACTAGTTTTTATTTACATCAAATTTACCATTCATTTGATACTTTTAAAATTGGAGCGATGAAGGAAGCTTTTGCAAGCAGTTCCGCGAAAAGTTCTCATTATTTTGTAGGCTAAGCGTTTTCCTTTTCCTGTTGACTAATATCGTATCTTTTCAGTACAGTTCAGAAAGTTTTTGAGATATTAATCAAGCTGGAATACGCCCGTGTATTTTTTGGTATAATAAAAATTTCCTTATAAAATGGCATAAAAATATCCTCCTGATTTAGTCAATGGTTAAAGTTGCGGACAATACATATTATGTTTATCGAATTTTACATCATTATCTCAAAAACGGGCTGAGATAATGCCAACACTTTAAAATTTGGATGGAAGAAAGCATAAATAATAATACCACCTTCTCTTTATAAAACTATTTAAAGAATCTCAAATTAATTATTTTCAATTAAGATCAGTGGCGCGTATAAATAGGCGCTTCTCGTAAATGATGAATCGTATAAAAAAACCACAATGGTAGTTTTAATAAGAAAATTTAGACACATCGAATGAAAAACAGTGACGTACCATATTTGCCTAGAAAAATCTTGCTGATCACTTACACGCACGCCACTGACAATATATTTGTTTATGCTATTTTTATTTTATTGGGATTTAAGGGATTTTAATTTTTTATTTGCCTAACCGACTAAAATCAAAATATATTGAAATCGTATTTGTGTCGTATATAGAATCGTACTGATAAAAAAATCAAAAAGCATCTAATTGAAAGACATATATTTTTGATCCACCCTGTACGAAGCAAAAAAGCAAAAGTGAAATTATTTTTTAATTATTCGATTTTACATTCCCGTCATGGATGCCATCGATCGCCTAAAATCGACGCCCCGCTTTAAACGGGCGCCCTTAGTAACATAAAAAATCACTCGCAATACAGGAATACACGAGGCGGTGTCAGACTTAGAAAACATATTTTTTGAACCGCATTGTATTTTCAAAAACATGAATGCTATAGTTTGGGATACCCATGACTGACCAAATATGTTTAAATGACGTCTCTCTAAACATTTATAACATTAAGCACTTACCGACCAGCGCTAAGATAGCGACTCCACTAATTGCACTCCTCATTTTTTTAAGTCACCCGGTATGCGCGTTTCTAACCGTTTTAACACCCGGTTAAGTATAGACTGAAGTGATATCGAAACGAATTCTTCTTTTTCTCGAACCGACTATCCTCGATAGTTCCTTGCCTTCTTGACATGAAAGTTAGTGAAGAACGATTGTCTTCCACCACTACCTCGTTACGAGGGACTTGCGGAAAATAGCGTTAGATTTTTAGAAAGGAATATTTGTTGCACGATCGCAATTTTTGGTGTCGTCAGAGAGGTGTTTTAGAATGTTATTTCTTATTCCTGCACTGTGTCCCTTATTATTATAGGTCCTGCCTAAATGCTTTTATGAGCTTCCAGGCCTCAAATTAATGTTACTAATTTTTTTCTCTAATGGCGACAACGCCTCTAAGGTATTTATTTGTTCTCATTTCACGAAGAGAAAAAAATTAATGGGGTTAATTAGGTCTGGAATATTTAAGTACATTAGTGATGCCATGTCAATCTTAGTTTCTTGAACAGGGGAGTCCAAATTCATTCAGTCATGGAATTTCGCAGTTGAAAATAAGTAAAAAAAAAGTTGTGTCTGAAGATATCGTGTTTCGGTTTGAAATTCTAAAAAATATATATATTTTATATTTCTTTATTTCTCTTTCAAACTCAGTCCGTATGATAATCACTTAAAAACAAATTTATATCACTGATTAAGTTATTTTTGTTTTAACAATGGCGATCCTGAGAATGTTTTAAATAAATGAAATAATATAAATTATGGTACGCCACTACTTTTTCATAATTTTCGTAGCATATCCTGAGCTGAAATTTGATATTTTTTAGCATATTCGGATTTAACTATGAAAATTAGAATTTGCTCTTTGCTGCCCTACTTTTGTGACGCACCCTTTATAATTTAGAATATAGTTTTAAAATACTTAGTGCCATTTTAAAAGCCTTTACATTAAAACGGAAAATATTTTTCTTCCGCGAAAGCGGTTCGTTTTAGCGAAAACAACCCAAGAATCAACTTTTGTTCAGTTTTGGATAGCGCATTTGGCTATGCTATTAAAATTACCAAAGAGCATTGGCGTACGATATTTTTTATTACATTCTCATGTTCGCCATTGTTAAAACAAGAATAAGTTAATCAGTGCCATAGATTTGTTTTTAAGTGATGGAGACAAGTTTGAAAGGGAAATTTAAAAAAATAATTTAAAAAATGGGAAAGAAAGAATTTTTGCCAATATTTCATCTGAAACAAGGCATTTTCGGACACAAATAATTTATATTATGAACTTTTTTAACTTATTTTTAACTGCGAAATACGCTGCCGAAGTTTCTCGATTATAATTTGGGCCACTCTGTAAAAGATGATTCGCTAAGGGTGGCCTAGGAATTCAGGGATAAAAAATCATTATAACCTAAAATGTCAGGCACATGCTGCAAATTTTCCCACCACTGCATCTTTAAAGAGCCTAGAAGAGCCTAGAAATAGTGGTGAGGTGTTCGGATTTCCATGTGACTTCTGCCAAAAAGTGATGTGTCGTGGATGTTCTGGAATCAGCTCTACAGAGATTCGTACACTGATCATGTCGACTCGTATTGTGCCTTACATATGTAAAGATTGTGTCCCAGGTATTAAAGGTGCACTGAGTTTGTCCACCCGTGTTGCTGCACTTGAGGATGCCCTAGGTGCAGTGAAAGCATCGAGCACTCGAACTCTTGAGGAGTTTGAGAGGCAAGGTCGTGAAATCAAAGATGATGTAAAGAGCCTGAGTGCAAACTTTATCAATTTATCAGATTTTAAAACAAAATTCATCTGCACCTAATTGTCTCAGCACAGTAACTCATGGAGTTCCGAATGATCAAGGGCAAAATACCAACAATGTTCTTCATGAAGTGAATGAAAGACAGAAGAGATCCAGCAACCTAATGATTTTTAACCTACCTGAAGTCCCTACCGAGGATGATCTCACCAAAGCCAAGGAGTTGTTGACTCCTCTAGTGGCTACCTCAATGAATATTGTACATGTCTCAAGAATAGGAAAACCTAATAAAAATGGTCATCGCTCACTTCGCCTTACCCTCACCTCAAGTGAAGATGTGCTGCATGTTCTCAGAAACAAGAAGAAAATGGATCGAAGTCAAACTGTGTTTCTTGAACCAGACTTGACCATTGAACTTAACAAACTGAAAAGTGAGTTAAAACAACGACAACAGAAAGTGGAAAAATACCTCTCATTGAGGTATGTAAATGGTATTCCTTAGCTGGTTTCGAAAAACTGACGGCTTCATCAATACAGAGGAGGTAGGATTCCGCTTTGCAGATCTATTTCTCAAATGTTAGAGGGCTTCGAACAAAGCTCCATCTCCTAATTAAGAATGCATCCTATTCTGAATACGACATCTTAATATTTAATGAAACATGAGTGTCTGAAGAGTTTCAAAACGCTGAATTACAGTTATATGATTATAACATATACAGAAAGGACCGATCACCTGAAACAAGTATCTTCTCTAGGATAGGCGGAGTGCTGATAGCTGTCCACAAATGCCTTACCAGCAGAATTTTGCCAGCAAGTAGCAGTATTGAACATTTACTTGTACAAGTGGATATCAAAGGTAACCAGTTTATTTTTGCGAGTGCATATTTCCCTCCTTTAAGTAAATTTGATAAATATATTGTGTTTTGTGACAACCTTGAGCAACTCTCTGAAAAATTCCCAAATAGCAAAATATGTGTGATGGGTGATTTTAACCTCCCAAATGCTCAATGGGTGACTGAGGAATTTTCTTCTATGATTTTTCCTTCTGCTCCTCCCATTGAGGTTGAATGCCATCAAATTTTATCACTCATGTGTTCCTACCATAATCTGTACCAATTGAATTCTGTTAAGAATCAAAATAACATAATTCTCGACTTAGTTTTTTTGCAGGAGAGTTAGTTGTATAACTGATCCTGTTGATGAGTCTCCGTTGCCAGTGGATCTCCACCATCCTCCACTTGTTTTTCTTGTCCAGTAGGAAATTGGATATTTAAATGGTGGTGGATTGATTGGGGAGGGTTTCTATAGAGATTTTTATTCAATGGACATCCGTTTGATTATTGATCTTCTCTCAGAATTTCATTGGGACTCACTACTATGTAATAAACCTTTGGATGCTATGTTGGACATTTTTTACGACATTCTTAATTCAGCTATTGGTGTTTGTGTGCCTATGAAGAGGTATTCTTCAAAAAAATGTCCTTTCTGGTTTTCTCAGGAGCTTAAAAACTCTATTGTGCAGAAAAAAAAGCTCATAAAAAATATACTAGCACAGGAACTTATGAGCATTATAATCAGTTTTCTGTTTTAAGGACACATTGTAAATCTCTCAAGAAACAGTGTTACCAAAACTATATTGCTTTGACTGAAACATCTCTATGGACAAATGCTAGGAGTTTTTGGAAGTTTGTAAACACTAAACGGAAGAATTCCTGCATTCCATCTGAAACGTACTACAATAATCATAGAGGTTCAGGTGGTGAAATTGTTAATCTTTTTGCAGAGTACTTCTCTCAGGTATACACCAATAGAGTTTGTACTCCTAATCAAGTCAGTTAGTAACTTAAACTTATTTGACTAATCAATTTCAATATCCTCAATTTATTAGAGACTGTCTTCATTAGATGTCAGCAAGGGGGATGGGATTTCACCTTTTCTACTTAAGCATTGCAGCTTTATATTGTGAAGACCAATATTTCCGGCATACTGGAAATCAAGTTTCATTACACCCATTTTTAAATCTGGAGATAATTCTCAAGTGCCAAATCACCGGCCAATTACCATTTTGAGCTGTATACCAAAGGTCTTTGAAAGTTTTGTCTGTGATTTTTTGTCCACCAGTTTGAAAAATTCCTTTGCAAATCATCAATATGGATGTCTTGCACAACGCTCCACTGAGCTAAATCTTCTAACATTTACAGATTTCTTAGTTGAGACAATGGAAGATGGCTGTCAAGTTCATGCCTTATACACAGATTTTTCAAAGGTCTTTGACCGTGTTAACCATGAGGTTTGGAAGTGTTGGAAATCCATGATAACCTACTGTAATGGCTGAAATCTTATCTTTCTGGTAGAACGCAGAATAGTGCATATTTTAAACCATCAATGTTTTGAAATTCAGGTAACATCAGGCGTACCGCAAGGCTCTCATCTTGGTCCTTTACTTTTTAATGTATATGAAAATGACATCTCATCTTGTTTTCATTATTCCCACTATTTGATGTTTGCCAATGATCTTAAATTTTACATGAAAATTAATAGTTATGATGATTGCTTAAACTTGCAGTTAGATTTGGACCGCATTGTTCATTGGTGTGATCTTAACGGAATGGAGCTAAATGTTTTTAAGTGCCATTTAATGGTCTTTGGTCGGGGTGGAGATTGAACCCAGCATGTTTATAATGTTGAAGGGCATTCTTTAAATTCCTTGGTGCAAGTCAAGGACTTAGGAGTGGTTCTCGAAGAGTATTTGTCTTTTGTGCCTCATATTTTTAGTATGGTATCAAAGGCCTTACAAATACTGGGACTGATTAATCGCTGTACTAGGCACTTCCAAAATTCTTCTACTATCAAACTACTTTATTGTTCCCTAGTGCGTCCCCTTGTTGAATACTGTTCTAGTGTCTGGTGCCCACACTATGATGTACATATTCATTCTATAGAAAGCATTCAGCATAAATTTCTGAGATATGTGTCATTCAGGGACAATCCGGGGGCTGTCGACATTAATTATCAGCAGATTGAAAACTCACTTAATATTACCCCTCTCCAAACTCGTCGCATACACAGAGATCTAAATATATTTTATAAGTTGCTTCATTCTCATTATTTTGATCCTAACCTATTATCAAAAATCAGACTTCATGCTCCATTCCGCCAAACTAGATCGAATCAGTCCTTTTTTGTGACACCCCATCGTACAAACTATGGACAAAACTGTCTTATTTCTAGAACGGCTCGACTTGCCAATCAATACTCAAATGTGCTTGATTGTTTCTCTGACCCAAAGGTCTTCAAGAGACAACTCAAGAGTTGTCACTGATGGTTTTTTGAATTATTATTATTTTTTGTTTTGCGTGTAATGATAAAATTGTTCCTTATTAATTGAAGCTTAATTATGAGTCCTAAACTCTATTTTATACTTACTTTATATAAATTCTAATATATTATGTACACTATGCAGCCAATATTTTAACTAGTCTTCTAATTGTAATCATAGTTTATAAGCTTGTTTATAAGTAAATTTAGTATATAATGTTGTTTATATTGAATTTATATTGGGCTTTAGCCCGTTGATAAATAAATAATTACTACAATGCATCCCGGAAGGCGAAAAAAAAATTAAATAGCATCAAAATAGTTCTTTTTATATTAAGTGCGTAAAATGCTGCTTTCGCCACTGTATATGGATTGTTTGCTAGTGTCAGCATAATTAGTTATTTTTACGCTCTATAGGGTGTGATAGTGCCATTTTCTCAATTCTTCTTCTTCAATTTAGAGGAAGAGAAACAAATATTATAAATTAATTTCTAAGTGCCACCCGTATCAAAATTATCCCCTTGCCCCAAAACGTAAAGTATCACTCAATTAATAACCAATTGCATAATTAATAAAAAATATCACCGTCAAATTTGTATATATGTTTCATCGTACGTGAACACTAAGGGCAATTGACTCACACCCTTCCTTCAAATCGAGGACGTTACCATAGTTACGGTCACGTTTCCATGGTAACAGTGAATTTCACAATGGAAGGAACCGGGCAGCTGCAAATTGCCCTTAAAATTGAAATAATAATAAATATTTTACATTTAGCTCTCCTATAAAAAAAACTACGGTACGCCACTGTCCAGGTGAGAGGACGATTGAAAATAATGATTTTCGATAGAAAAATAACAAGATTAATAGCATACCAAATGTGTCTTAGTTTGTTCGTAGACGTAATTATAATGGTGTGGTAAATATGGTAAAAATAAACTAGTTCTCAATTAAAGTGAAATATCCTGATATTACCATCAATTTCAAAACTCAGTAACGGAAATGGTTTCAACAATTTGTCGTACGGTAATTTTATTTTAATTTTGGTGTTATTGTATGTTACTAAAATTAGGCTATGTTATTGTTTATACGTTGTTGAAGAAATTTTCAGAGTATCAATTTTTCAGTTGAATTAATAGCACAGTTGTGCTTCGTTGATGCGATAGTTTGTTCTTTCTCAGTTTGTAGTATAAAATCACGCATTTTATGTGTGAAAATTAGAAAGATTAACGTACAATTTACCATGTTGTGTCTTCAATGCCATGTAGACGAAGCCAATGTAAAGCTTCTGACAAGCTGTGATAGTTGTTACGAAAGAGCAATCCATGAGCTTGTCTGTTATGGCTCGAACGCATCGGAAATTAAAGTTATGGACCTCAAGGGACGTCGTACTTTGAAGTTCCTTTGTGAAGACTGTGAGTCGGGACTCCTTCAGGTCCCCAAAATTCTCAAAGCGATCGATGATTTAGCTGAAGATCGGCTCTAAAGTTGGATGCAGCGAAAAACGCTTCCACCAGGGGCTTAACAACCCCTTCCAGCAGTCAACCGAAAGATGTTTATGGTGAGCTGCAAGATCTCCAATCCCGTGCAATTTGAGAGAGTGGCCTTCCTGGATCTTTTTCTAGCCATCAGTCCTGACCAGTACACAATTACAGTTGGTCTGCCATTAGGTACTTCCAACCACAACCTTATTACAACGGTTTGTGAATTGCCACTTCTACAGAAGGATGCACCATTGACTCGCAAAATCAGACATTACAATTCTGCAAACCACCATATCGAACATCAATACTACCATGACAGAAGTCAGGTTTCATCACCGTGATATTCGTAACATCCTTCAAGAACTAGATGTGCAAAAGGCATCAGGACCAGACGGAATACCTGCCATCGTGTTAAAGAACTGCGCCAACGAACTAACACCCGTTTTTTCCAGGCATTCATCTCTGTCTTACGGAAATGGGATTCACGCATCTTCCTGGAAAGTCGCTCGAGTGTAACCTGTTCCAAAAAAAGGCAAGAAAACCACGCCCTCAACCTATCGCCCAATTGTCTTGCTTCCAATAATCTCCAAACCCATGGAACGTGTAGTCAATCAACAACTATTCAAGTACCTCAAGAACAACAGAATATTCAGCGATAGTCAATACTGCTTTCGCAAAGAGAAATCGACAGTAGATAATATATTGGCCTATGTCACTCATATATCGAGCAGGGCAATTGAGAACTACGGAGAGTCTCGAGCGATTGCGTTGGATATTTCGATGGTCTTCGACAGAGTTTGGCATGACGGACTGCTCAACAAATTGCCGTCCTTCAGATTGCCAGCCTCTCTCTGCAGCTGGCTTGCCAGTTTCCTTAAGAACCGATCTCTGCGCATTGCAGTTGATGGACACATCTCAGACACATTCACCAATAACGCGGGCGTGCCTCAGGGCGCAATACTTTCAACAACTCTGTTCCTCATCTATATTAATGAGCTGACTGAAACGAATAATCCTGTTACAGTTTTGCAGATGACCTTACCTCCCGCTTTAGATCAGAGAAACCTTTACCAGCGACTGAGACTTATCACCGCAGACAGCAGCAGATTACAGCAATTAATCAAAACCTGGAGAAAGTTCAAACTTGGGGCAACAGAAATTTGGTCCAGTTCAATGCAGCAAAGACCCAAGCAGCAACGTTGACCAAGAGAGCCAATACGACGGGCCCTGACATCATTATGGCAGGATCGACCATTCCTTCATCCTCATCAATCGAACTGCTGGGTGTCTCGGTCAACAGCAATATGTTCTGGCATGACCACGTTGCTAACATCGCAAAATCAGCCTTCCAGAAGTTTGGTGCGCTATTTCGTAACAAAAAACTGTATACACCGCAGCAGTTGCTCTTGCTCTACAAAGCGCAAATAAGACCGTGCTTAGAATATTGCTCACATATCTGGGGTGCCTCACCAAAGCACACGTTAAAGCTGATGGATTCCATTCAGAAGAGAGCTGTGCGTCTCATCGGCGACCCGGAGTTGACCTGGATCTGGATAGCCTGGAACACCGCAGACATGTGGCCGAGATGTCCCTGTCTTACAGATACTTTCACGGCAGATGTTCCCAGGATTTGGCTCGCCTCATCCCGCCCCTAACAACGCCTGTCAGACAGTCACGACAGACGGCAAGAGCGCACCAGTTTGTCGTACAACTGGAAACACCTTCTTCTTCTTATAGTGTGTGTCTTGCTTTCTCAAGCGTTGACGACTCTCATATTGAAAACTTCTTTGTATCTATCTCTATCTTGGGCTGCGTGAAGAAGTTCCTCAGCAGTTAGCCCTGTCCATTGTCGGAAATTTCGAAGCCAGGATAGCTTTTTGCGGCCTATCTATTTTTCCCCTCGATCTTGCCATTCAGAATAAGCCGAAGCAGACCATAACGTGGTCCACGCATCACATGTCCCAAGTATTCCAGTTTGCGGCGCTTGATGGTGGTTAAGAGCTCTCTATCGTGCCCCATTCTAGTGAGTACATTCCCGTTGGTAGTTCGGCTTGTCCACGGAATTTTGAGCATCCTTCTGCACAGCCACATCTCGAATGCTCTGATGCGGTCAATAATTTGTTGGTGAAGCGTCCATGTTTCGCAAGGGTACAACAGAATAGTTGTAATAAGTCGCTTGGCACAGAGTAGTGGTTTGAGTTTCAGAAATGCTCTTCTAGCTATTTCTATTCTACCCTTGATTTCTTCGTCTGGATCCATCGACTGATTGATCCAGCTTCCAAGTTATTTAAAGTTTTGTACTCTTTCTATATTCTCGCCATCAAGTGTTATTCTTTCCGGGCCAACATCCATTTTGCTAACAACCTTAAATTTAGTTTTTTTGACATTGATTTTTGAGTCTCCATCTATTACTTTCCCTGTTTATCATACATTGTAGTTCTTCCAATGATTCAGCTAGGAGCACGGTATCATCTGTATATCGAATGTTACTAATGGTTTCGCGTCCAATTTTTATTCCCTCGCCAGATTGTGTTGCCCCTTTAAATATATTCTCCGTGTAAAAGTTAAAGAGTGTAGGAGACAAGATACAACCCTGTTTCACTCTTCTCTTTATAGGTATCTGAGTGATCTCCTCTCCATCTAGTGTTACCGTGGCAGATTTATTCCAGTAGAGAGAAAATAACAAACGTAGATCATTATTATCAAGTGGTATATTCTGCAGAGTTTGGAAGAGTTTGTTATGCTGTACGCGATCAAAAGGCTGTTAACCATATAAAACACAGGTACACCGGCTTTCTTACCTCCCAACATCTTTGAAGTAGCATGTTCATGCAAAATAGCGCTTCTCTGGTACCCAAGCCGCCTCGAAAGCCGAAGTGTTCTTCACTCATGCTTTCTTCGCATTTGTTGTGTATACGGTTTTGGACAACACGAAGTACAGCTTTTAGAGGGTGGCTCATGAGACTTATAAGTCAAAGATCACTACAAGACGTGGCATTGCTTTTCTTTGGCAGAGGGATGAACGTGGATTTCTGCCAGTTCACTGGAAGTTGACTGGTTTCATAAGTATTATTGAAGATACGAGTTAGTACTGCAATGTTTTCATCTTCCAGTAATTTGAACCACTCTCCTGGTATTTGATCTGGCCTCGGGGGCATTTAAACATTCCGGTATAGGATTCGGCACTACGTGTAAATTTCATTGGTCGATTTGGATTCGTTTCGCCAATTAAAGCGAAGTGCCGAGATCGGTACCAGAATGTTAGAACGGTGCTGAAACACAGGTCGGAATGTTGATGAATGTTGCTAGTTTACCCATGTCTTAATGGTGCAATCAATTGCTACCAAGTACGTGGTGGCGCAGTGGTGTAGATGGTTAGCCTCTGATCCGATGGTCACGGGTTCGATTCCCGCCGGTTTTATTTTTTATTTTTTGAACGTTATGTTTTCAAACAGTTTTTTTTCTTCACTTTGGGCATGTCTTGGGTATGGCTTGGGTTAGTTTGGGTTAGTTTGGGTTAGTTTGGGTTAGTTTGGCCCCCGTAGCCAGCGAAGCGAGCGGAGGGTGAAATATTAGATTTTACGAACGTTTATTTCATCAACATTCCGACCTGTGTTTCAGCACTGTTCGAACATTCTGGTACCGATTTCGGCACTCCACTTTAATTGGCGAAACGAATCCAAATCGACCAATGGAATTTTACCCGTGTGCAAATCGACCAATGAAATTTACCCGAGTGCCGAATCCTATACCGGAATGTTTAAATGCGCCCCGGGGTATTTCTAGTTTTTAGTTGCCTGATTGCTTGTTCAACTTCGGACCGTATAATGCTCGGAGCCTCCTCAGCGTCATTTTCGTAGACTATGTTATCCTCCCAATTATCTTCAAATAGTTGACAGATGTATTGAGTCTATTTCTCTTTGATTTCGTCTGGATTTAGAATAAGTTTTCCATCAGCTTTCCTTAGGATGTAGGGTATCTTTTTGGGTTGTATGCCAGTGATTTATTTGGCTTTCTTGTGAATATTAAATTCATCATGTTTTTGTTGAAGCTTCCATCCAATTTTCCTTAGCCTCCTTGAACTTTCTTCGGATGAGCTGATGTGTTGCTTTGTATTCATTCTCGTTCTTAGTTCTTCAGCTGTCTTCGCTTGCCCATTAGGTCTATTATATCGTCAGTCATCCAGTCGTGCTTTTTTACTTCTTTGTTAGCTTGTAGAATTTTGCCTGCCTCTAACATTGTAATTTTTATGGCTTCCCACTGAAGATCAACATTATTGGCATTTTCTTCGGGTGTCACATCAGCTAGAATTGCATGAGACTCACGGCAGATATTTCGATTAAGAGTGGAGGTGAATCTCTCTTTAACTTCATCATTTTTAGGCAGTTGAAGGTCGTATTTTAATTGTCTTGGCCGGGTTCTCCTAATTTTTTTTTTAGCTTTACATATATTTTTGCACTAAGTAGAGTATGATCCGAGGCAGCATCTGCGCTCGGGTAAGTTTTTGAATTTTTGATTGCGTTTTTGAATCGACTGATTATCAGGATATAGTCGATCTGGTTTCTAACTATGTTATCTTCTTTATCGGTGGGCAATTCCCAGGTATATAACCTCCGTTTCGGCTGCCTAAACCATGTGTTAGCAACAACGAACACCTAGAACATCGTTTTACAAGAACTCCTTTGTCTGGCGCACTGCATCACTGTGGAACTCACTCCCAAGACATCTGTTTCCACCTAAAGAACCGTGTTAGTCAACATCTTCGCACACACACCATTCGTCGAGAGCCATAGGATCTCCCATCTCCCTTTAGTGTGTGTGCCATTACCATAAAAAAATAAATAATAAATAAGAGTGGAGGAAGCTATTGAGAGTGTAATTATTTAAATCGCTGTAGCCTTTAAACCGTTTATCCGATTTTCAAAAACTTAGGTATGTTTGGAAGAGAAATGTGATCATTTTTAAAATTCGTACCCAGCGGAGCACGAGAGTTCCTAATAAAATTTCTAGAGGGCGCAATTTGTAATAATAACAGTTTTTTTGATTGTATCCCGAAATCTTAAATAGAGCGGTATAATTATAACATCAAATCGGAAAGAAGAATACAGTTGCAAGTAAAAACATGTAAACCGCAGTTCGATAGCTTTGTTCGTTTCAGAGTTATTGCCATAAGAATAATTTTTAATATTTTAATTGAATAAATAATTGTTTTATAGCTCCGTACTTTGACAAAATTTTGCAACTTTCTGGTTATGTAGGCTTGTCACTAATTATTTTGCTTTTGTTAAATTGCATCGGTAATAATTAATTGTTTTAATTTTTTTTATCATTCTGCGCCTTCCTTTATATTTTATCTAGTCTTACGACTGGCCCAAATTATATAAAAGACAAAATTTAAGCGTGTTTAAACAACAAATGGTTAATTTTAATTTAGTTAAATCAATGAAAAATGTTTATGACAAATGCAATTATTTTTTAATAATTATTAACTAGATTAGTAATAAACTTCAAAACGTTTTTATTATTAATAATCACAAAAGAAAAACATATTTTAAACCACAACAGAATAAAAGATAATAATACATTATTTTTTAAATACTCAAACTGATTCTCATTATTATGAATACATAAGTCTAACCGTTTAACGCAATTGTTAATAAAACTGTATGTAATACAATGATTACAGTTTTATTAACAATTATCTAACAAAGGTGTATAATTGCTATCAACTACGCCAGTGGTTCAATAAAAAATATTTTTGTCTGCTCAAGAGATGGCTCTTAATCTGATATATAAACAAACCAAGTTTGAATCAAATATCTGCAACGGAATTTCCAAATTTAAAAGAAAATTAATTAACCTAGAAATTCGGAGAAAAAGGGTTATTAAAATGACTAGGAGAAACTGCGAGAATGCGCAGTTAGGTGTACCTTTTTACTTTAATTAAAAAACAGTGTTTTGGTGCAGAGTAACTTGGGCTTTATGAATAAATCCAGTGGCGTACCATTCTGTAATTAAGAAAGGTGCATCATTAATATCAATTTCATCGCTATTTTTATTTATATCATCTGTAAGCTTGATACTTCCGGGCAGTCAGGACCACAATACTTCTCCGAAAGCACTCGTATCGAGCGTAGCGTAATGTTAATTGTTTAGTTTGTTCATTAAATCTCTGTTGCAATTAAAATTAATTAACCTTTGTTTTTATGGAGAATAGTCAAGAAATTATTCTGTGGTAAAATCTTCCCAGAAAAATTCCTCATATAACTTTTGTTGGGTAAGTAATTAAGTCGACGTTTCCACATTATGTTTATCAGGAGTTCACGTTCAACGATTTTTAGTATTTTTAGTATTTAAATAAATTTGAAAAAGGTCACGCTTTTAACGTTATATCAGAGGTAAAATATGACAGCACAAAGTGAGTAAAATCAATTTTTTGATATATTTTTTTGATGTATGAAAAACAAGTTATTGAGTATAACTACGCTACTGTACCAAAAATATCAACTTAAATAACAGTAGCTCACTATCCTAGTTTTTCTGGATTATGTATTATCTACAGAAACGTATGTGAAAATTGCTAATGTAAATTTGTTATTGTTTGGCTGGAATATATCATACTATCCCATATAACCTCGTATAATACAATGCTATTTCTAGCACCCCGTATATCCTAAAATATATTCTTGTGTGGCCGGAAAAGATTGCGTGTGCCTAGATTCGGTTATCGAATGGAAAACTAAAAATATGAAATAAAATTCGACTAAAATTATTGACGAAACACCTTGTATATCATTGAAGTAATATCGATAAGGAAAATTATTTCGTTAGCTTTCTGGTTTACAAAATGACAGCAGCAGCTATTTTTGCCTAAAAAAGAATATACCATTCCGTGTCACCCTGTCTAGTAAAATGTTGCCACTATACAGTGTGTTCCTCAACGAAGGGGAAACTTTGTATAACAGTTAACCCGAACTAAAATTACCCGCGGACGTTAGCATTGTTTAATTTTTTTTTCCACAATTTGGCAACATGGCGAACTCGTTAACTGGCGGAATAACTTTGATGGAGTGACTCAGGGAGTAATAAAGGCATTTTTTCAAAAAATGGCTTACATTTAAATCTCATCAAAATTTGGTTATTTACCCAAACCAGCAAAATCTTAGAAATATTTAAAGCGATGCGATGTTGCAGCTTGTACTAGACTTACTTTACTTTTTCGAGTCCGGATCTAATTCAATTTTAAGTGTTCCGCCCAATAGCGGGCTATGTCGATCGCTGCGTCGCCGCCGTCGCTAGCCTTCCACAAGTTATCGGGGCACCTGGTGCACTGGAGAAGGTGCGTCATGTCTTGTGGCTCTCCGCATTCGCATAAGTTGTTGTCTTCGCTTAGTTGTCCCCATCTTGTTCTATTTACCTTCACGGGGGCCACACCGGTTCGCATCCTGTTTAAGGTTCTCCACGTCCTCCATTTGAGCTCCCTGGCGGTTGGTGTTTCCGATTTCAAGGGATAGTCTTTCGGCGGCTCAATTGGGACATGCCTTAGGAAACTTCGCCGGGACTTAAGTCTTTCTTCTATCTGGACCAAGTCGTGGATGGCTTTTGTCGAAAGTTTGTTTGAATCTTTCGGTATATTCTGCACTTTCACGTCGTACCGCTGGTGTTGAAAAACCCGATGTTCTATATAGTGCGCTTAGCGGGGTAGGTTTCATGCATCCCGTTATGATCCTGCACGTTTCATTCAGGGCTATATCTACCTTTTTTGCGTGGGATGAACGGTTCCACACTGGACATGCGTATTCTGCAGTTGAGAAACATAGAGCCTGTGCAGTCATCTGTAGGGTTTCTGGAGAGACGCCCCACTGACTTTCTGCCAGTTTCCTTAGAAAGGCATTTCTGGTGTTAACCTTTTGTTGGACGCCATGAAACTGGTGTTTGTACGTTAGTGCTCTATCCAAGGTGAAACCGGATATTTCGGTTTGTCCGTGTATTGTATGGAATACTTCCTTCCCATCTGACTTGTAGTTTTCTATTTGCGTTTCTGTTGTTTAGATGGAAAGCGCTTACCTGGCTTTTCGATGGGTTAGGTTTCAGACCATTATCTTTGTAATATACGGACATTATCTTGAGTGCTGTATCATCGTCATACAGGAAGTGTTTGGCGCCGTCCACAATTGGTTGGCCATTTGTATAGATATTGAACAGTGTCGGCGCCAGCACACTTCCCTGAGACAGGTTACATTGGTTCCTCCACCTGCTGTTCCTTCCATGCAGAGTGACATAGAACCTTCTATTTTGTAGTATAGATTCCATGATCTTAGCGCATTGTAGTCGTTTAAGGTGTTGTGTATCTTGCCGATGAGCTTCATGTGGTCTACAGTATCGTAAGCAGCAGTGAGATCGACCAGAGCTATGTCCATTATGTACCTTCCTCAATATGTTCTGTAATATTCAAGACTTGACCGGTGCACGATTTTCCAGGCCTAAAAACCGCCTGCTGTGGTATCAGCTCGGGATTCCCAAGTTTTTGTATCTGATGTAGAATGACCCTCTCGTATAGTTTGAAGAGGTGGCACAGCAGCGATATTGGCCGGTAGCTACTTGGTGATTTCGGATCTTTACCTGGTTTGAGCAGTGCCACTACTTTCGCTTTGCGCTATGGTTTGGGGATCTTATATGTGGAAACACAATTATTCAATAGTGTCAGCATCCACAATTTAGTGACGTACCCAAAATATTTAGTCTGCTCCGTGAATATATTGTCTATGCCCGGTGAATTTCTATTCTTTAGGAGGTTAATGGCGTCGTTTAGTTCTTGGATCGTAATTAGTGTTCCCAGGCAACTTGAATCGTTTTGGGGTTTTGTTACTTGCTCGGTTGATCTCACTTTTCTCTCTGGTTTACCATTTAGGACTAACTGATGTGCAACTTGGTCGGCAGTTGCATTAGTATGGTTTCTTGGTTCTGTGGGGTTCCCGTTTCACTTTTTTATGGTGTTCGAGGCCATTTTGCTGCTGTGGGTCATGTCCATCCTCTCCAATCTTTCCACCCATTTTTGGGACATTCCGGGGATGTATCGCTGACTGCAGCCTCTCGGGATGTGTCTTCTAGATATTGTCTTGATTACTTTGACAAATTTCTCATAGTTTTCCGGGATTGGTTCGATATCGTTTACTGCGCTGTCTTTAGCGAAGTTGTCCCACTTGACCTTTTTGAAGTTAAATCGTCTTTTAAATGGTATTATAGGTGCTGTTAAAAATCTATTTACACAGATTCCTACTGGTCGGTGTTGTGTCTTTGGGATGGTGTCGAAAACCCTTTTAGTGCAGTTTTGTTGGAGGTTCTGAGATGCGAAAGATATGTCCGGGTTTTATCTTCTTTTCCATATCTTGCTATCAAAAGATGGAGTCAGTTTGGGGTCGTGAATTAGCGTGAGGTTAGTTTGGGTTAGTTGTTTCATATCCCCATTGTGTACTGTGGCTATTAAAATCTCCCAAAACAAATTTATTTTTTTTGGGACCAAAAGTTGTGAGGGGGTGCAAACTCAAATTCAACACCAGGTGGGTTATATACGGATGTTATGGTAAACTCGCCCAGTTCTACAGTGATCACTTCCGTCCCATTGCTGTCTGCCGTGCCCACTGATGTCGCATTGATGTCTTGCCTAGCGAAGACTGAGCTTCCATGTTTTGAATGCGGGATCTCCATTAGGCGTTTCATTCCTGGTATATGAGAAACAGAGAAGAGTGGAAGAGAAGAGGAGAGGCCTACGTTCAGGAGTGGACAGTTAGGGGCTGTTAAAGAAGAAGAAGAAGATATGAGGCCTGTCAGTATCCCTGCTTTTGTGTGTTTCCTGTACGCATATCACATCGCAGCCGGTCGACTCGCTCAGCTGTGCTAGCAGGTCTTGTTTATTTCTTGTAATACCTTCGATGTTTATGGAGACTATTGTCAGAGCTGGTTTTGATAAGAACCGATTCTCTTTGCTTGGCGACATTTGTCTGTCGTGTATGGAACCTAAAGATCCGGTGGTGGAAGGATTGGCCGTCTTTTTCAAGACGTTTCCAGACAGTTGTCTTTGTCAAGACGTACCAAAAAGTCGCAGCAACTCCGAAATGTCAGTTGGAATATTTTGTATATATTTCTATTTTTTAGGAATTGTAAGAGAAGCGTAGGATATCCCTAATAAAATTGTGAAATAATAATTAAAAAATTATATTAGACAAGGGGATAGAGGTTTGTATTTTTAATCCTGTAGGAAGTTAATCCCTTAAATATACCACAAGAAACTTATTCCGTTCTGAGTCAAAAATCGAGATTTTTACATGTAAATGTCTGGGCCTTAAATTCACTTGTGAAAATTTACATGTAGGAAATCGCGAATTTTGATACACAACAAACCCTGCTATCTACTAAACTGACACACGTATTCTATTGCATTTCATAAAGGACACCATGGGAATTTTTTCACAATTCGGCAATATCGCATTCCCTTGAGAAGACGTGTCAAAAAAAAAACTAAAATATTTTCGGAAATGCGATATTGCCGCTTGTACCAGAAAGCAGCAGCCACTTCGAAATGTTAATTGGAATATTCTGTATACGCGTTTCAATTTTTGAAGAATAGTAAAAGATAAGTACCTATAGGCTATCCCTAATAAAATCGTTATGCCATCTTAGGGAGAGTTGTGAAATAATAAAAAAAATTATATGGGACAAGGGGATAGAGATTTTTATTTTTAACCCTGTAGGAGGTTAATCGCCTTAAATATACCACAAGAAACTTAGTAGATAAGCAATGCTCGTCCTGGCTCAAAAATCGAGATTTTTGCGTGTAAATGTCTGGACCTTAAATTCTCTTACGGAAATTTACATATAGAAAATCGCGAATTGTGAGCTACAACAAGCACTTTCAATCAATCAAATCTTTATTCATGTTTAGAACAGTATCCATACTTATAAGCTAGTCATAAATGTAATCGAAGTGCGTGTTCTCGTTTTACGAGTTGTGTTGCGCTTACATTGCGCATCTCACTCGCGAACTAAACACCTGCGACTTAGGGGCTGGTGTCGGCCCATCTAATGACTAACTAATCAGTAGTCAGGTCAACCTTGTGATTTTTTGGGATTATTTCCCTTCAATCAAGCTACAGGGTGAGTTTGCCTATAGGCTGTATTGATTGGTTGAGGGTGTTTCAGGGGTGGTTCAAGCTGGTGTTAAACGCAGGAAAAAGTAGCCAAAAAACCTGCTTAATATTATCACGATACAGACGGCACAGACATGTAACACAAATATATACAATATATACATTCTATGTACAATTCAATAACTAATTAGTCAATTCAAGGACTATGTACATAAATGCACATAGTAGTATATGGGTGCGCTCATGTAGGCCCATACATGAAGGGTATAACATACGATTGTTCGCCCCGAACACGTAAATCTTGCCTGGGGGAGGGGATAGCACGCGCGGCTTGGTGGCTGCGGCGAGAGTGATGAAGTGATCTTGTCTGGTTCGTAGTATGTATGTTAGTACATCCATGTTAAAGTATTTGTTCATTTTTAGTGAATTGTATTTGTATATTGAGTCGTTTATGGTGGCCTAAGTTCCTGATAAAAGAGGTCCGTGTGCTTATATAGCGGTCCATGTTTCAGTCTGTGGCGTGGGTCATGTCTTAGGTCTGCGATACCTGCGGTCGCTTCTGATCTCCTGATGCCATATTTAAAGAACTTACAGGCTGTATCGTTGACATATTGTTCAACATACTCTATACTGGCCATGTTATGTAGATCGCTGACTCGAACTCGATCGAGTAGCGTTAAGGAGAAAGCAGCCCGCAAGTATCTGTTTTGTATCGTCTGTATATGTTTGAGGTGGCTTCTTGCTACTGAGCACCAAACTGGTGCTCCGTATAGTAACGTCGGTCTTATTATTGATTTGTAGATTGTCAATTTGTTAGTCGGGCTTAAGTATGATCTCGTTCGTATAAGTTGATTCAAACTTTTGCGTGTAATTATGTTTTTAGCCCTGATTGCCGCGACGTGCTTGGAAAAAAGGAGCTTTCGGTCGAAAACTATCCCTAGGTATTTGACGGGGTCTATCGGCCTAATTGCCGCGTTGCCTACAGTAATAGGTGCCAGGTCTATATGGCGCTTATGTGTCAATATACCTAGTTCTGTTTTCGACGCATTTAAGGTTATTTTCCAATCCCTGTAATAGGGGGTTAGAAGGGTGAGATGGTGTTCGAGATTCCGTTTTGCTACCTGCACGTCTGATGACTGTGAGTATATCACCGTGTCATCAGCGTACAGGGCAAAGGAATTTGCAGGATGAGACGGGAAGTCAGCTATAAAATGACTGAATAGTTGCGGTGACAAAACTGTTCCTTGGGGCACTCCAGACATGATCTGTCTAGGTCCCGAAGTAGCGCCATGAATGTTAACCGAAAAGGAGCGATTCGCAAGGTACGACGCAATGAGGGATGCTAGATGTAAAGGCATTCCATGGATAGCAAAAAGCTTATATATCAGCCCATTGTGCCATACCCTGTCGAATGCTTTCTCAATGTCGAGTAGCAACAATGCCGTTGCCTTGGCCTCATTGAAGCCATTCATAGCATCCTGTGCGACCTTCGCCGCGAGCATAGTAGTGCTATGACCGCGGCGAAAACCGAACTGCTCCGGGGGTAGAATCCGAAGACTCTCAACGACACTGCTAATCCTCGACATGATGAGCTTTTCGGTTAGTTTGCCGAGCGTATCGAGCAACGATATTGGCCGATACGAGGACGTAAGCCTCGCATCCTTGCCCGACTTAGGAAACAGTATTATCACCGCTTTCTTCCAAGGGAGCGGAAAGTGTTGCAGGCGTAAAATTGCATTTATGATGTGCATTAAGTGGATGACGGTCTTACTCGGCATATTCTTTAGAAGAATATACGGAATACCGTCAGGGCCAGGGGCTTTGTTTCCGGGCAGACGACGAAGAAATCTCCTGATTTCAGCAGGAGTGACTAGCAGCCTTTCAAGCACCGCAGGGGCAATCGGGTACTTAATGGATGTAAAGCTTTCCACTACTGTGTCTACATAGGTGTGAAATGGCGTGGAATTCGGTGTCTCGCTGAAGACGTCCCCCAGATAGCTCGCGAAGGCCTCCGCTTTCCCAGCATTGTCCGTAAATACATCCCCACGATGTTGTATTTCAGGAAAAATTGCGGTGCCTCCGCGAACCCGCCTGGTGAGCTTCCACAGCGAGCCGTCGTGTCGGCCTATGGTATTAATATAGGCCATCCACTTCTCATTTCTGTAGATAGAGATCTTAGCCTTGATCGTCCCTGTTAGCGCTGTGACACGCAACCGGTCATTTTCTGCTCTTGTACGTTGCCATCTACGCCGGATACGGTTTCGGAAGGTGATTAGGTCTAGGATAGGTTCAGGGAGAGTGTCAGTAAACGGCCGTTTTCTGACAATCGGACAGATTGCGTCTCTGACGCGCTGGATGTTGGTGACTAGAGCTTGCACCTCGCTCTCAAGTTCTGGGATAGAGTCTATTTGTCTTGGAATAACCGTCGCTTGATTGAGCCTCGCCCGGAACTCCCTCCAATCAAGATTTCTATACGAGCGGATAGATTCCAGTTCATACTGTAGCCTGGTGTACAGGCTAATCTTGATTGGAAGGTGATCCGAGTTGAGCTCATTCAACTCTACGAGAGTTGAGGCAGCGGTTATTCCTCGAGTAAGAGCAATATCCAGGAACGATGGATTGGAAAAAGCGTCGTGATAATGTGTAGGATTGGGAGTTTGATGGTAGACTAAGTCAATGTTTTGCTCCACTAACCTGTATAGCAAGCGTCCGCTCCTGTTGGAAGTCCCACGCCAATTAGCGTGTGTTGCGTTAATATCCCCCAGCAGGAGCGTCTTCTTGCCGGCAGGCAGCAGAGCAAGAACATCTTCTTCCTGGAGGCGGAGACCCGGAGGTGAATATGCGCCGACTATCCGCAGCCCACCGTCGAGCTCGAGAGCTACGTGCTCAATGACGGTCCTCAGTCCGAGGACGTGCTTATAACGGATTGACCTGCGAATCAGACAGGCCACGCCTCCTCCGCGTCGATCGGGCCTATCAAAACGCAGAACATGTCGATCGTAAAATTTTAGTCTAAAATTCGCATCAATTTTTGTTTCTAACAAAAAAATTATATGGAAGTTAGGATGATCGTAAATGAAACTTTTAAATTCCCCGAGTTTGGAGCGAATGCCATTGCAGTTCCAACACAGAACGTTAATTGGCATTATTGCAATTATATATTATACCCTTCGAAGTCCTCCGAGAAAAACTTCATCGAGGCCTGAAGGACCTCGAATTTGTTTCCTCTGCAGGACTCTAAGAGAGAAGCATAATCGTTAAGGGCTCGAATCAACTCTGCAAAATTAACCAGGCTGTTCACCCGGTTAACTGCGTGCTGTAAGCTATTAAAATTAGAAATTATATTATTGGGGTCTATGGTTACAGAATTTACATTTGTTTGAGAATTATTAGCATTAATGTTATGGTTGACCTGGCTTTGACTAACCTGATTGTCATTTACATTGTTAGGTACTTGTTGATGGCGTCGCAAGGGCGGGAATTCCTTGTTGAATTGGTTGGCTGCCTCTTCTGAAGCGGTGTTTTTATTGTTCTTCTGCCAAGCCGGGTTGGACGGGGGTGGCGCTGGTTTAAGCTCCTGCTTCTTGGGGGCATTTTGGGACTGCGTTTGTTGAGTTTTAAATAAATATACAGGACAGAGTATACTTATTGCTCGGTGTTCACCACCGCAGTTGGCGCATCTTATTACGTTGCTGCTACACTCCGTAATCTGATGCGCCCCAGCACATTTGGATCACGCCCAGGCCCAGCACTGTTTACTTACCAAACTGACACACGTGTTCTATTGCATTTCATAGAGGACACTATGGGAATTTTTCCACAATTCGGCAATAGCGCATTCGCTTTATGCAACAAATCTAAAATATTTTCGTAAAAGCGATGTTGCCGCTTACATCTAATAGTAGTATCAATTCCGGTTTATTTTAAAAATCGAGCAACTACTAAAAGTTTTATATAAATGCCACCCAAAATGCTGCTACTTTCAGTTATAAGCAACAACGTTGGATTACTTTCAAGTAATACTCTGTTGATTAACTAATAAAT
>MU191403.1:1611-28115 GCA_016904865.1 Pissodes strobi
AATAATAATAATAATAATAATAATAATAATAAACCATAAAAGATACTTATTACAAGGTAAGGTACTGCGCAGGGCTTACTCCAAATCCTGCAGATAATCTCCGAAAGAATAAATTCAAACAAAACTCTTCTTCTGAAGCACTATATATAGCCTTCTCACAACGCCCTGTATACATTCCTCTGTATTCCGGAATTACAAACGGCACAAAGTTCACGGGATGTTCCTTTGTTCCTATCTAACCCACGTACTGTCATATCACTCACTCTGACTAATAATTTCCTAACTAATAGAAAATTACTGAAATATTGACATAAGAAATTGTAATTAATTTTAACTGTTAAACGGACAAAGAAACTCCACTAATTGCTTATATATGACTGCTTATGAATTCGCTCACTGACTCGCCCCATTTCAGTTTCGGCAAGTCCTAGGTTATACCTGACCATTCGAACCATACCTGACACGTTTTTCAAAGGGTTGTAAATTATTGGAAGCCTAGAAACAAATGCGTTAAATTATTTCATATTATACCACACACCATCACTCAGGGCTGGCTAGAAAAGCTTCCATATTGCGCGTGCGATCCCTAACCCTTCGTGGAGAATTATAGTTGCAGAAACAAAAATTCCATACTCAAATTTTAGCGTTCTAAATTGTGGCCATAACCCCATAGTACGTGGCAAAATTGACGATGCTAAGTCGATAATTCCATAAAAATTTTGGCATCTTGTCACATATACGCTCCTACCGCTTGTTGCCTATGGACCTGACTTCGTTGCAGTAGTTGCGCTGTGCTCTTTCAGAAGACGGAGCTCAGATATAGGTAGTTGGGAGAGATGGATAGAAACACTCGGTGTAAAAAGGCTTGGTTTATTAACTTCAGGTTGAGTATAGAAGGTTGTAAGTATTACCAAAATATTCGGGAATGCATATCTCGTAAGTCCCCTGGGATATTCCTCACGAAAATGTTAACCACGAACAGCAGCGAGAGAGAGGGAGAGCTAGCCTGAAGGGCAGTTACAATTAGATTGACGGCCGGATAGATTATTTGGTCTAGCTGAATATTTAGTTACGTAGTTTACTTTTTATATGTAGTTAATTTAAATAGCACTTTGCCTTATGGCGTTATTAATTTTCACTGATTCACTTTTAAGGCGTGCCTGATCAAAGTGGCTTTTCCCTTTCAGTAGTTCGCACTGATAGGTCTTTTTTAAACGTGCCTGATCAGAGGGGCTTTTCCCTTTCGGTAGTTCGCACTGATAGGTCTTTTTTAAAGTGAGAGTTTTGATCTGCCAGAGGGGCTTTTCCCTTTCGGTAGTTCGCACTGGAGATCAAAGTCTGCCGGTATGGGCTGCTGCACAGCTTTTTATACCAAACTTTGACCTCTAATTCGAGTATTGTTTTGAATTGTCAACAAGGTTAATCATAACAGTTTATACTTTAATTAACAACGATTTATAATTGCGATTCAAGGTTAAGTTCAAACTTTCCACTGTATGATTTTATGTTAGTTGACACATGCCCTCCCTCCAGAAAACTACGGCCTCCGGAGTTTACTACCAGATATGCTATTCCCTTACTACATATATACATTTTTACATTTTGCGCTCAACCTTATATTAACACTTTCTCACTATCACAATCCGACCGTACTGATCTCTACTCGGTCCAAGACGTTCTGGCTGGATGCAATAGTTTGCCCATTCATGTTACTTGTTGTCCACTTCGTATCGTGGCTCAGTTTTGTCCACCCGGTATTAGTCTTGAAGTGTTGTCGACTCTGTATGTTGCTTGACCCAGTGCTTTTTGCTTACATGGAACAAAAGAATGGTTTGTTTTAATAATTAACTCATAACTAATTTAATAACAATCAATCAATTTTTTAGTTGCCAAATACAATAACAATATATGACCGTTGTGGTCAGATTTAGGCGGCCTACTATTTATATATATTTTTAGTTATAATAAACATTTTAAGAAGTTTCCGTTTTTATTTTTATTATTAGATTTGGATTATTTATACCAATATTTCATCATATTTCAGATTCTTATTTATTGCTTATTGTAAACCCTCGTATAAATAATTAAAAGTAATTCTTTTGATTATTCATATGTATATCTGGAAGTCCTATATCTATTCGTATTTTAGCGTATCTATTACGATAATTTAAATACATCTTAGCTATTATTTCTAAATAATATAATATGATACGATACGTATTTATACTACTGTGCATAGTGGGCAAAAAATTAAATGCAGGTCATGATGATGTTCCATTGCTCGGGTCGACTAACTGCAATCTTTTGAAACATGCAATTTAGGCTACCGTCTGAATCCTGATTTTCTATCCTTAAAGTGTATCCATCTTGTGGTTTAGGGGGTGATTTGTGCCGGTAGAACTGGTCGTATTGCGTAAGTACCTATATAATTTAAATAATAGATATATTAGGAATATTAGAAATATGCTACAGGTTATTTTAAATAGTATATCGTGCATGATTTCATTTGCTGCACCTAATGCATGTACAGGGGTTGTTAATAGGGGTAGTGTTGGCTTCAGTTTGTGAAATATTATGTATATTACTGTAAATGATAGTGTACTGTTCCATATAACCATGATACTGTGATTTTCGTTTGTCCATTTATAATTATTTGATGACTTTTCCGATTACTTGATTTCTGTAGCAATTCTTTACTTGATGTTAGGTTAAGATGTGGTATGGATATTGACCAGTTGTGGTTGATGCATTCTTCCATATTACTGAATTTGGGTGGCTGTAAATTTGCTGTCGGATTCAGTATAAACGTTTTTAATTTTGTCCATGCTGCTGGTATTACATGAGTGACTGATAATATATCCTTTTCTTTTGTACAGGGAAATCGGTTTGGAATGATTACTTTCTTTTTTATTTGTAGCTGGCAATGGCACGGGATGAATATTTTTAGCGCACCTGTAGCTGACGTTTTATTGCCCTGTATCGGAGTGATCAATTCCATACAGATTATTTCCATGCCCTCTTCAGGGTGCGTGATAATATATTCATCATTCTCTATCTCAGTGTTGACCATTAGTGACCGATGACGTCTCATTGCGCGGTAAGCTGTCTGGTCCTGCACTGAGTCCTTGTGAAATGGTTTTGTGGTATCTGCTGATCCTTGTAGGATATCGCCAAAAAGTCTGGGTAGGTAGCAGTATTTGTTTTCATATGGATTGCATATATGTAGACCTGTCCATGTAATTTGTTTTGTTACATGATTGTTTAATATTATTATCAGTATTTTTTTCAGCTACTCCTAGATATAGAGTGATGTTCAACTACACAAGCTTGGTTTTCCCAGGCAAATGGATATGAAACTAATTCAAATAATTTCCATTGATTATTTTTCTCATTTGTTAGTACCCTTTCCTTTCCTCTGTTATTTTTTTAGGGCTGCTGTCGTCCTCTGCTGGCATGTTTGGATGAGTTGCTATCTTATTACGCCTATAGTTGACTCGAGCCATTTTGTGATTGAGTCCATCTGCTGCAGCGCTGCCTCGAAGTATCTTCACACTAGTTTAATCCATCAACGCTGCGTGACAGAGAGTTTGCCCTTTTGTAGCTTTAGGTGAATTATTAAATTATTTATTTCTATTTATGACACTGATGATACATCCCTCATTTAAAAAAAAAAATTCCTCTATCTAGGCATCTTCTTCTTGTCCCTAGCTGAAGTGTATGATCTCCAGGAAATTGAATTTAAGAAGAGTATTTCCTCCTTGTGTACATTTCTATTTTTCACATTATAATTATATTATTATCCTTTTTAATTGTCCCCTATCTAGGTGTTAATTTTACAATATGCCCACTTTGTGTGGCCTTTATCTCTTTCACTGCATTATTTTACAACATTTTTTCTTTTTAGGTCCCTCTTTTTTCTGGACATCGTGACGCTGCCTTCATTGTCTTACATATGGTTCTCTTCTCACCGAATCCTGCCTCGCACTGGCTTCATATAGAGTCTTGGTATGTATATTATATGTATATATTTTTTTAATCATATTCACTATTCTATAATATATTACGTCTATGTGTATTGTCTGCTATACGAATTATTTTATACTGTTTCTATCTCATATCCTATATGTATTCGGCCTTTATGTATTCATTATTTTACACTATTTATATCTAGTATATTTCTTAATCTATCAGCTGATTTTTATGTACATATTTTAAACTTTCTATGCTCCGTGGCCCTTAAGTGTTGTGATTTTCTCGATAAGATATTCATCACTACCTAAGCCCGTTTTACATATAGCCTATGCCTATATGTTTTCTCATTAGCTCGCTTTCTACCTAGTTTCCCTTTAAACTTCTTTTTACTTATTTCTCCTAGTTTCTCCTCACTTGAAACGCTCACATGTTTTTCTATGACTTTCCCTGTACGGTATTAATCGAAAACAATTGCGTTCTCATTATAACTTTACTAAAGTTTCATTTCTCCATTTACACTTTATTATTCACATATATTAAATAACCGTTTCTAGTTTCATTTTTCTCTATATTAACTTTCTATATCATCTATTTGGACGCCTTCATGTTATTATTATGACTTTCTCTAGTGTCTTAGATTGTTGTCAATAACACTCGCGTTCCACATTCTATAGTTCCATCTTTCTAATATATCTCTGTTTGCTTCTCTAAGTGCCTCTAATATTTTTCTATGTGCTTTATTTTTTACTCTAAGTATATACAAGACCTATGTACTCTATTTTCTACTATACGTACATATTGTTTCCATTTTCTCACTCCTAAGTGTCTTATTATGATTTTTCCTAATATGTAAGGTATTTATCATTGACACCTGGGTTTGTAGATACTTAGTGCATTGTCATTATTTTCTCCCTAAAATCGTTAACAGTCTTCCTTCGAAGTCCTCGTCTTCTTTCTCGTCCATACCTTCACTACTCTCAATTTTATTATTGTCTTTCCCCAAAATTGCTAATAGTCTTCTTTCGAGGTCCTCGCCCTCTTTTTTATGTATACTTCAATTTTTCTCAATTTTATTACTGTTTTGTTGCCCCTTATCTTCCTCACGTATTTCTTTTTCTGCCTCTTGTATAACTAATTGTATATCCGTATCCTCTGTACTATCGTCCTCTGTGTCCTCTTGATTATTGTCCTCTTTTTCGGCTTCCTCATCAATAATTGGTGAATCCTCAGTCCAGAGATCATTATACGGCAACATCCTACATACGTGAACCGTGTCTTTTACTTTCTTTTTACTTCCCATCTTTCTAACTTCGTAGTTTACCTCATTTAATTTTCTCAAAATTTCATATGGTCCAAACCACCTTAGAAGTAGTTTTTCGCTGCGTCCTATTTTTCTTACTGGTATAAATATTTTTACTTTATCTCCTATCTTGAATTGTAGCTCCCTATGTTTATTATCAAATCGTTTTTTATCGCTATTTTGGCGTTTGTCTATATTTCCTACTGATAATGCTCTCATTCGCAGCGCCTTCTCTCTGTCTCTTTTTCTGCGTCCATCAGGACCGCTTCAGAGGGTAGCGTTGGCTCCCTTGCAAAAACTAACATAAATGGGCTAAATTGCGTTGTGTTTTGTATAGCTGTGTTATAAGCAAACGTGATGAATGGAATATAAGAGCACCAATCGGTCTGTTGAGTGTTGCAGTACATAGACAGCATGTCCGCCATTGTTTTATTTAACCTTTCTGTAAGGCCGTTGCAGCAAGGGTGATAGGCAGTTGTGTACTGGCTACGTGCTCCCATAATTCGTTCTAGTTCTTGTACCATGTCTGACTGGAATGTTTTGCCTCTGTTACTTAAAATAGTCCTTGGAACTCCGTGTATCAAAAATACTTTTTCTAAGAGAAATTTTGCCACCGGGCCTGCCTTGCCGCTTGGTAAAGCTGCAGTAATAGCATATCTTGATGCATAATCCGTTGCCAGCACAATCATTGTCTTTCCCTGAGAGCTACGCCTAAAGGGTCCTAAAAGATCAATGCCAATTTTATCCATGATGTTTCCTACTTTTATGGGTTGTAAGAAGCCCGGAGTTTTTCTGTAGGGTTGTCCTTTTCTTGCCTGGCAGTCTGGGCATCCGTGTATGTATTTCTCTATGTCATTACTCATGCCCGTCCAGAAGAATCTGTTTTGGATTTTTCCTAACGTTTTATAGACTCCTAGATGACCCCCTGTGGGTGCTGCGTGTACTTCCCACATTATTTGTTTTCTCATGGACTTTGGTATGACTTCTCATGACTTTGTACAGGGTGTCATTCTGCAGTCTAAAATTTTTTGCTCTGCGTCTGGTGCCTATTGCAATGTCTGTATTATTTGGATCTAAGATAGCTTGTTTTAATTCTTTTATTTCTGGGTCCTTGTCCTGGACAGCGGCTATCTCTGTGCTCCTCAGTGCAAATGTTGGTAGTTCGTCTTTGTCTCCTTGATCGTGTGTTTCTGCAGGTAGGACTGGGTGTCTGGACATGCAGTCTGCGTCTTTGTGTCATGTTCCTTTTTTATATTCTACTGTATAGTCAAACTCCGCAAGCTTTAATGCCCATCTTGCTAAACGCCTATTATTCTCTTTGATGCTGTCTATCCAACAGAGAGCATGATGATCTGTTATGATCTTTACTGTTTTACCATATATCAAGTGTCTTAAATAGCTTAGCGCCCAAACTGCGCCTAATAATTCTAGCTCTGTGATTGTATAATTTTTCTCACTTTTTGACAGACTTCTGCTTATGTAGGCTACAGGGTGTGCAATTTTATTATCATCTTCCTGTAATAATATGGCTCCGATTCCACATGTAGCTGCATCTGTGTGCAATATTGTGCCTTTGTTTGGATTAAAGTGTTGTAACACAGGTGCCGATATCAATTTTTCCTTTAATGTTGCGAATGCTTCGTCTTGCTTTGGTCCCCATTTAAATGTCGGGCTTTTCTTTGTCATATCGTGTAATGGACGTGCAATCATTGAAAAATTTTTAATGAATTTTCTGTAGAAATTACATAGTCCTAAGAAGCTTTGTATATCTTTGAGCTTTTTTGGTTTTGGAAAATTTCTGATGCACGTGAGCTTCGATTCGTCAGGTAATATACCCTTGTCACTGACCTTGAATCCCAAAATTTTTATCTCTTTCTTTAGGTATTCGCATTTGCTTGGTTTCAATGTTAAATTTGCCTGACGTAATCTGTCGAAGACTTTTCATAATTTTATCAAGTGTTCTTCTATTGTTTTTGAAAATATTATTATATCGTCTAGGTATATGAGTATTTCTTTCCACTTCATGTCACTGAATACTCGATCTGCCAATTCTTGGAACGTTGCTGGAGCGTTACATAGCCCAAAACTTAACACATTGAAATCGTATGAACCATGTCCCTGTGCTACAAAAGCGGTATATTGTTTCGAATCTTCTTGTATTCGGACTTACCAGTATCCGGAAAACATGTCTAATGTGCTAAACCAGGTAGAATCGCCTAGATAGATTAGTATATCGTCTATCTGAGGCAGAGGCCAATTTGATTTCTTTGTGACTGAGTTCAATTTTCTATAGTCTACGCAGAACCTAGTATTGCCATCCTTCTTTTTTACTAGTACAACTGGGCTCGCTCAGGGTGAGTGGCATGGTCTTATTACCTCGCTTTCTAGCATTTCTCGGATTTGTTCGTCTATTATGCCTCTTTCTTTTTGGGACACACGGTATGGACGGCTTTTCTGTGGTTTATTGTCTTCTAGTTCTATTACGTGTTCGGTTAGATTTGTTTTTCCCATATATTTTGGAGATTTTGCAAATACGTCCCTATATTCATGTAGTAATTCTTCCAGTTGTATTCGTGCTTTGTGGTCTGTGATGTTGTCTAGATGGTGATCGTCTATGGTTATCATTTCTTTCTTGTCTATTATCTCTTCGCTGAGGTGTAGGTTGTATGCGTTATCTTCTTTTTGTATTTCTTCTAACATTGCTATTGTAGTGCCCCTATAGATTTTAGCTGGGTAATTTGCCTTTGCGGTTACTGGGATAAACAATTTTTTACCATTTGTGTATATATTTGCCTCAATTGATAATTGCTTTGTGGCTAACCAGTCTGTGTTGTATTTGCAATTAAAAATATTAGAGTGGCCTTCTATTTCTTGGTATTCTGGGCTTTCTAATTCTAATGTTTTTTTTTCTCCCTTTGTGATGACATAGTTCTTTCTAGCTCTAATTTTAAAAATGTTAGGCGTCTGCTCTATCATAATGTTTGTAAATGGCCCTGTTATGTTATTTAATTTTCTTGGCCTTTTGTCTCTACATATTAAAATATTTATATTGTCTGACTTGAATATGTAGTGCAACATTTTTTTAAATGAATTCCATTCTGGGATATCCAAGCCCCAACCTCTTCTAGGTATGGCTATTTTATTAATTCCCTTTTGCTTTAATAGTTTTATGAGGCATTCAAATAATGTTTCGAGTGTTGGCCTGCTAGGTGCGTTGCTCCTAGTGTGGAGGTAGAAACCAGTTTTGCCTTTTGTATTTTTGGTCACTGAAACTGTTCCTATTTTATTATTTTTATTCCAATTCGTGGTTGGGAATTCTTTTTAGCTATATACTTTTTTGTTTTATTCATATCTGTTAATCCCCATACTGTTGGAATATCTTTGCCGAGGCCCTGTATATTTCTATTTTGTTCCTGAATGGATTCTAGTTTATCTAATTGTATGTTGTTTTGCTGTTGTAAAAATAACTTGAATTTGTTGTTGTCCTGCTTTTTGTCCCTGCTGACTTTTATTTGTTTTTGTACAGATGTAAGCCCCGGTGCGGTGCCATTCATTGAATCGTATCTCAATGGGAATATATATTTATTTTGAATTATCAGTTCTTTGTTTGGGATATTTATCACTGCCTCGTTATGTTCTAGAAATTCCATGCCTAATATTATCGGATAGGGTGCACTGTTGATTACTTTTGCCTTTATTTGGAGCTTAAATTTGTTTCCTATCTGTATGGTGTGGTAACTTCACTCATTACTTGTATACGATGCCCTCCTGCTCCTATGAGAATTGTGTTGCTATTTCTATGTTTCAGGCCTGTTGTCCATTTTTTTTGTATGACGTTGTTTTGAGATCCAGTATCTATTATTGCCGTGACATTTTTATTGTTTAATTTTACTGTGATGCAAAGTATGCCTTTCTTTTCCTTGTCCCCTCCTGCTATGATGACTGGGGTGTTTAATTTAGCCATCCGCCGCCTTTTGGGTGATTTCTGCGGCAAGTTGCTGCGAAGTGTCCCAGTTTTCCGCAGGTGTGGCATTTCTGGTTATTATAGCTATTTCTGTAGGCCTCCTTATAATGATTTTGGTTACCATTCTTTGTATATGTTGAGAGCCTCTGTAACTTGCTATTGCGGATTTGTGGCATGTCTTGCCTTCTGAGGATATTTTGTATATTCGTATTATAATTATATTTGTGATAATTGTTTGGACGATTGAAGTTTGTATTATTCATGTTATTCGGAGGACGATAATTATATTGAGGACGGTAATTTTCTCTATTTGGAGGACGATAGTTATATTGAGGATTGTGACTGCTTGTATTCAGAGGATGACAACTGTTTGTTGGCTCATGGTTTTGCCTTTTATCTTCTCTTCGTCTCGGTGCTTTGTCTATCGTTGCTGCTAGCGCCTTCAGTTCGTCTAAGTCTCGAGGTTGGCTGTTGGGGGGGTTTGTCAACCAGTAAAAGTTATAATAGTTGTCTTCCGTGAGCCCTTCGCTAAATATACTTAAAAATTCTTCTATGTCCACGTTTGCCTTGTAGTCGTGATAAAGTACTCTAAGTTCGTACAAATAATTTATCACTGTTTCATTCTCTAACTGCTTCCTTTCTTCCACTCTCTTTTTTCGTGCTGTCTGATAATTTCTGTCTTCGAATTCACTGATAAAGTCTGCTTGCAATTCCACCCATCCACTATTTTGGTTTGCTGCCTTGTATTCCTGGAACCATAGATTTGCTGCTCCGTCCAAAAAAGTTTCAAAATATCCAATTTTTAACGCATCATCCCATCCGTTTGCTATTGCCGTTCTTTCGTATGATTTTATAAAATCGTTGGCTTTGCATCTGCAAGGATGAAATGTAGGTGGGCTAATAAACTGTGGTATCACTGCTTTCTTTGCAGTAGCCAAAGCGTCTGTGATTGTTGTGTTTGCCATGTTGTGACGTACTATTTGGATATGTTGTGCTTCGTCTTGTTCGCTTTCTTCACTGATGACTTCTCTAGCCTCCGTGCTGCTGTGTGATGCTTGGTTTTCTTGGTAAATTTGCGAGTTTTCACTAGGTGGTTCCACTAATGGTTTGTCGAGAAATGAGATTTTCTTAATTTGTTCTAAATTTATTATTGGGGATGTGGGTGGCGATCTTCTTAATTTCCTTGATGATGAGAAGATGGCTGTGCTGCTGTGAGGTAGGGTGGGCTCCTTAGCTGGCGTGTCGGATTGACTCTTAGAACGTAGACTATATTTTATCTTATCTGACATTCCAGGACGTATTTAAATAATTAGAAGACACTGACTCTTAACTTCACCAAAATGTCAAGAGGGCAACTTTTATGACTGCCAAAAAATCTCAAAGAAAACTGGTACAGAAAACTATCTCGTGGGTCACCACGGCTATAAAAAATATGGACGGCTTGGATTGATGCAAAATGTTATTTTTAACTGGATCAGGGGTCCATCTGGAAAAGCGTATCTCCTCGACGAGTCCTTGGTCCGGTGTACGGGGGTCGAAACGGCTTCCTCCACCACGTGTCACATAAATTAACGGGAGAATAGCAAAAAAAAGCTTGCCTGAAGGGCGTATAAATTATTTGGTGGATGAAAGTTTTAGGTTACGTCGTTTACTTTTTATATGTAGTTAATTTAAATAGCACTTTGCCTTATGGCGTTATTAATTTTCACTGATTCACTTTTAAGGCGTGCCTGATCAGAGGGGCTTTTCCCTTTCGGTAGTTCGCACTGATAGGTCTTTTTTAAACGTGCCTGATCAGAGTGGCTTTTCCCTTTCAGTAGTTCGCACTGATAGGTCTTTTTTAAACGTGCCTGATCAGAGGGGCTTTTCCCTTTCGGTAGTTCGCACTGGAGATCAAAGTCTGCCGGTATTGGCTGCTGCACAGCTTTTTATACCAAACTTTGACCTCTAATTCGAGTATTGTTTTGAATTGTCAACAAGGTTAATCATAACAGTTTATACTTCAATTAACAACAATTTATAATGGCGATTCAAGGTTAAGTTCACACTTTCCACTGTATGATTTTATGTTAGTTGACACAGACATGTCACATATACGCTCCTACCGCTTGTTGTCTATGCACCTGACTTCGTTGCAGTAGTTGCGCTGTGCTCTTTCAGAAGACGGAGCTCAGATATAGGTAGCTGGGAGAGATGGATAGAAACACTCGGTGTAAAAAAGGCTTGGTTTATTAACTTCAGGTTGAGTATAGAAGGTTGTAAGCATTACCAAAATATTCGGGAATGCATATCTCGTAAGTCCCCTGGGATATTCCTCGCGAAAATGTTACCAAGAACAGCAGCGAGAGAGAGGGAGAGCTAGCCTGAAGGACTGTTACAATTAGATTGACGGCCGGATAGATTATTTGGTCTAGCTGAATATTTAGTTACGTAGTTTACTTTTTATATGTAGTTAATTTAAATAGCACTTTGCCTTATGGCGTTATTAATTTTCACTGATTCACTTTTAAGGCGTGCCTGATCAGAGGGGCTTTTCCCTTTCGGTAGTTCGCACTGGAGATCAAAGTCTGCCGGTATGGGCTGCTGCACAGCTTTTTATACCAAACTTTGACCTCTAATTCGAGTATTGTTTTGAATTGTCAACAAGGTTAATCATAACAGTTTATAATTTAATTAACAACAATTTATAATTGCGATTCAAGGTTAAGTTCAAACTTTCCACTGTATGATTTTATGTTAGATGACAATATTGAAAAAACCACGCGCGCTCAAGGTTTTAGCGTAGAGTCACACAAAGTACAAATAAGTGGCAATTAATGTTTTTTCCCGAAATATCAGATTCATGAAAATCAAGTAAGAGACTAAAATGCATACGAACATTCTGAAAATTAAGTAAACTCTGAAACCATATCGTAATAATGGTAAATATAACATTCTCAACCTGCATGCTTTTTTCCACAAGAGGCAGCATTCGAAGTTTCTTAACAAGCAGGGATATTAATCGCAAAAAAGTAAGATCTGTTAATCATTAATGAGCTTATTGGGGGTTGAATTTAGGACATAAAGAAACTAATATTTTATAGGAAAACGAATAACTCATGCATATAAGCATCTAAACCCAGAATGGAACAAATTAAACCAAATATATGTCGGCAATTGACCCAAAAGAATATCAGCGCAAACTAGGTTTCCCATATTTAAATTAGAAAAAGTCCGAAATATGTTCTTATCAAATCATGTAATAGTCAAGTTTGGGTTACGACCGGATCATTTTTATTAATTTGATAAAAACTAGCAAACAAGAACCAAAGCTAACCTAAAACTAATCAAAATTTGCCCTGCTTGTTTGGGGCTTTGGTCAGTCACTCACACAGCGATATGACGGACACAATTTTATTATTTCGGGTTTTCCTAATTTGTGGTTGGCAAATCTAAGTTTGTTGGATTGGATTGGACTCCGAAATAAAGATAAATGTTGGACTTTCCCTAACATCCCTTGGCAATAGGGACCCCTAAACATGGCGAGAAATAGACTTTATCGGTAGCATAATAATATACATTAAATAAATATTTGTAGAGTTTTTCAAAATATTCAAATAATTTCTTTCCTAAACTAAACTACCGGAGAAGAATCATTTAAGCAACATATCACTATTGGTTTTAATGCGTTCTGTTTAGTGCGGTAGTTTCTTCAATATTATAGTATGCATCTACGGCATTAAATTGCCGCTTTTGAATGTTGACTCTAGCTTTTATAAGCGAACGTTTCCCATATTTGTCTCGCGGGACTTATTTTGGTCTTACGCCAGCCAGAAATACCCTAATAAATTTTCGCTATGTCTGAAACCATGGCCGTATGCAATAAATTAAGCCATAATGTTCCCGGAGGAAATTTGAATCTTGTTGGAGGATTATCACCTGTCCTGGAAAAAAAACGTATTCATATTAGCTTTATTTCTTTTATCTTCTAAGTGTAAAAAATAGCAAAGATTTGCCTTTTGGTTTCAGGACGATGTATTCTATTTTGTTTCAAAGCGATTGACGTAGTAGTAGTACAATATGATATATGGCAAATTTGCATATTCTCGATAAAGTATTATATAGCTTTATAGCTGCTACCACACCCAGAAATATAATTTCTTTCCTTTCACTTTTATGTGGTTGATATTCCCTTTACCTTATATTAGAACTTAACTGAACAAAGAAGTTATATATTAACATTTAAAACATTAACTATTTCATACTCTTGAATATTGAAACGCACCCATCCGGTATCGACATATCGGATGTCGATTATACTCGTATTTTTTGGAATGGACGTGGTCTTCGCTTCCGAGCTATGAACGCGTAGTTAGAGAATAAAACAAGATTCGAAGTCGAGATATTATCGTTGTAATTTTTAATCATCAGGTTCCCTATTCGTATTAATTTATTATGAGATGTGAGGTTAGCTTTTAAGACCCTTTGTGATTCTATATTAGACAGTTGAAATTATTTAGAATTTATCTAGGGTCCACCCGGTCTTTCGCAAGCCTAGAAAGTTACTCCAGGTTTATTCCTGTCAGTTTGAGATCCTTTTTATGAAGTGATGCCAACTCACATGGCTTGATGTGCAGCTTCCAGGAAGCATTAAAGCTATAACTGGGGTCAGCCAAGTAGCTGTATGAGTTAGAGAATAGCCACCAACCACTACCGATGGATTCCACTTCCGTGTGACCGTATGAGAATGACATAAAAGTAGGCTTTATAATTTATTATTTTACCTATAATACCTTACCTTGTCTTTTTCAAAACTACCTGTAAATAATTTAATGGTATATTATCTTTTGTAGTATTTAATACCGTTTCTTTATCTTTATCTGATTAACTAATAGCGACTATCTATCTTCACTACCGTATACGATATTATCTTGAGTAGAAAAAGTCTAGCTAATAGAACTGTGATTATCTGATTTACTTATTTGTATTACGTGCATTTACCTAAATGCAAAGTTCTGGCTGTAGGTCATAAAATTACTTATCTTTTTCTGATGGAACTTACGGTTAAATGATTTTCAATCGATAATTATCTTTTATCGTATCTCTTACCGATGCTTCACGTTATCTGATTAACTAATACCGACTTATATCATTAGCATAATATAATCTTAACTTGGTTAGCAAATGTCTTGTTAATACAATAGTGATTATCTGATTTACCTTTTGTAATACGTATACTTACATAAATGCTTGTAATTTGCTGTGAGCCTCATAGTCCTACGGCCCGCGTACATTTATGCAACGACTTCAAAAAGTTTCGTTATATCAACATTCGATTGTCCCCCTATCACGTAGTTACGTATGAGGTGTCAGCTGGCTAGGTAAGGGTGGGGGTGGCCGTGAAAGGGTTGAAAATATAGAAAAAAAATCGTGACCTGAAATCATTTCAAGAATCACGAAACTTTTATGCAGAAAAGGTTATGTTAAATAATGAATATTGGACATAGTCAGCTGGTCGGCGGGCGGTAGGTTCATTGTCAGCTGGGGGTCCAAATTGCTCAAAAATGCAAATCATAGAAACGATCTCAAGAGTTATGTAACTTTGGTGGATGGTACAATTTATGAATTTATAGTGAGATTTACGAAAAAAACTGTCAGCTGCATGTATGTGGGTGGAAAAGTTGTCAGCTGATGCAGTTAAGGTCGCGCGCACTGCCTTTCGGCGCACCTACGCACCGTACTTTTATCGCCCAGCTGACAACTTTTCCATCCACATACATGCAGCTGACAATTTATTTCGTAAATCTCACTATATACATTAGAATCTGCCCAAATTTCAAAATTCTTGGTATCGTTCTTGATCATGTGTATCGTTTAAATTATACGTGGAGCACTCGCAAGATGAAAAGTTAAATCAATATTAATCTGATTGGATTTTCAATTAATTATTGCCCAATACACAATTCTAAATTCTATGTCATTAATAATGCAATATTGCTTTAAATTATTAATTAAAATTTTTAGTTATGCAAAATTATATTATTTATTTATATAAAAATATGAAATTATGAAAGTATTATTCCATCCAGTAAAATAATAATTTATAATTTGGGCAAAAGGCTCTTTCCATTTGTTGACAAAAAGTGTTTTCTTAAAGCACCCTATTACCTAAATAATTTACGTGTCAATTAAGATTTCCAAAAATGTCCGCTTAAAGTGAACTAAAAACTTTAACGATGTATAAATCATCATAGAAAATAGAAACCCAGGTATAGTTTTATTGAAAATAAAAACATTTTTTTTTATATAAATGTGAAAAACCAGGTATTTATTTATGTAAGTACTTCGTATTGTATACTCGAGTTACACAGGGCCGGACGCAGATATGTGATGGCCCGGAGCAAAGAAAAAAAGTTTAGGCCCTTTCAATTAGTAAATATGTATTGATATTTTTTTTTTCATTTGAAAAACAAATTTCCACTATTAGAATACATATTTTTTTTGGTCATTTTTTAAAAATCATTATTACAGGGGATAGTTTAGTACACAAACAAATTTTATTGTTATAAAATTTTTGAATCCAAGATTTGTGGAGGCCCTCAGTATATGGAGCCGCCGTGAATCTGGCCCTGGGTTACAAGAATAGTTTCAAAGGTAACTCAGTAACTATAACTAATGTGTTACAGGATTTTAATGAAATATTTAAAAAATCATAATTAGGGCACTTAATTGCGCCTTTCTTGAATATATAAAACTAAAAGTAAAATCTCCAAACTCAAAACTTAAATTAAGCACCATATTATTCAAAGTATCATGTTTTTGGAATAAAAAAAGTCTAGAAATAAAAAGTTACTCGATTTGTCATAACTTAAGCTATTAGTAAACCAAACGTAATAGGTATATATTATAGGAACTCCAAAAGATACAAACCATTACTAAACAGGGCTAACTTATATATTATATAACCGGATACCTAACTTTAACATTTTTAGGATCTTTTCGTGACTCTAAGATAAAAATTTATTTAGGTTGTGTGAATTGTTTTAGCTTACATATATAATTTTTTAAGAGTTCACCTTCTTACATTTTGTTCCACTGTCAGGATGATCTTGTAAAAGGTAGCGCTGAATCATTTCCAGGGTACTGCTAACATCCTTTGGAAATTTCGTGCCGAAATTAAAAAATAGGGCAAAGCTGGCGTGAAAACTTACTTATATACCCTTCTATACAGGGCAGCGTGCATGCTACTGTAAACACGATACCAAAGTTTACAGAATTAAAAATATAAGCTGATTCACTCTGCGCCATCGTCAAATACCACCCCGCCACTCCCCGCCTGCCCGGAAGACTGGTGCCAGTCTACAGTGGAGAGCTAGGTAATTTAAGTTTATTTTAAATTTGTTTACGGTCCGGCGTATAGGGTGAGATTTCAAAAATAGCGGTTTATTTTTGGTGGACTTCTGAGTAAAAAGACTAGTCGAAAATCGAAATATTTGTTCAGTAGTTGATTGTGGAAGACGAATGGCAGACAATATATCGCTCTTTAGGTGCCCAAAAGGGCAGGTATGTATTAGTTTATTATAAGCTTTTATTTAACTTCACTTGGTTGTTTGGGTCAAATCTTACAAGTTAAATTTGTCCTACTTCCCATAATGTTTAATATTAATATCGATTTATAGTGAGTACAATAGAGTATGTATTAAAAAAAACTTGCAGATGTCGAGCCTGGAAAAGTGCCTTAGAATTTATAGGATCCCACAAAAATAGGCGAATGATACACCAATGTAATGTCATAGCCGTATTAGAATGTGTGGTTTGCATTTTAGTGAAAACAGTTGTGCAAATTCTTCTAGGAGCTGTATACATCCATATGATGTTCCATCAACCATGTTACCAACTAAAAAAGGTAACTTTTGATCAGATTTTGTGCATTTGCAAAATAATGTAAGATGGGTGCAAATATAGGTTTATCTAAAAGTATATTACTTTAAATTTTGTGCTAATTAGTTATTGTGGTAAAATTAACGATCTATAGAAATTGCTAAAATGTAGACATTTTCCAAAATAATTTATAAAGTTTTGCAAAACTATGATGTAGTTCATCCCCAAAATAAATTAAAATAAAGAATTTTGCACGGGGTATTAAATTTCATTCTTGAAGTAAAAAATAATATATTTTACAAATTTTATTTAAAAATGCAATCGTATTTACCATAATATTTTTAAAATATGCTGTATAAAGCCTTTACCTTTTCATCTTTTGTTGTGACTTCACAAAATATATTTTTCAAAATTTTAATGAAAACATATTTTATAATTTAAGTTCCTCCGTTTATTACTTACTAAGCGGGAAATTTTACTCTATGTTCCCAATAGCGCTTTGACCAAAGTAAATCGCGTCAAACTCGGCTCTTATTGCCTCAATACCCCCTAAATTTTTTTACCGTCGCGTTGCGTCCTCCGCTCGCCTTTGATATGACGATTTCATTGAATTGGCGCTTAGTGTACCAACTTATATTTTTAATTCTGTAAACTTTGACGATACCAAGTAATCCAAGTATACTATTATTTATCAAATAATGGCTAACTATACCTACGCCTCACGTCGTGTTTCACAGAATGAATCGATGCTGATGCGCATGCATGGCTAATACGCTTTTTACAATTCTCTGTTATTTAACTGTAATGTAATTGAAATAATAAAGCAGCGTTAAAGTCGTCTGTAATTTTGAAAAACACTGTAAAATATCGTAGTTTTATAGTAATTATAACTTATTTGTACAACTTCTAGCGTAATATACAACAAAACTTACAGAATGTCGTAATATAAACGAAGTTCACCAATGTTTCTAAAATCAAATTCTGTAAATGGTCGATAAAAATTACTAAAATAATTACTTGAATTTTGCTGTAAGGATTTTCAGTGATAAAGTTTTCAAACGTAAATAGCTATTATATAAATAATAGTTTTTAATGAAACGGCTGAAATATTTCCTTTTTTTATTTCGAAAATAGAATTATTTTGTTTTTATAGTAGAATAATACATTCATAATTTCATATTTTTATAAAAATAAATAATATAATTTTGCATAACTAAAAAATGTAATTAATAATTTAAAGCCATATTGCATTATTAGTGACATAGAATTGTGTATTGGGCAATAATTAATTGAAATTCCAATCAGATTAATATTGATTTAACTTTTCATCTTGCGAGTGCTCCACGTATAATTTAAACGTTACACATTACCAAGAACGATACCAAGAATTTTTAAATATGGGCAGATGCCAATATATATAGTAAGATTTACGAAAACAAATGTCAGCTGCATGTATGTGGGTGGAAAAGTTGTCAGCTGGGCGATAAAGGTACGGTGCGTAGGTGCGCCGAAAGGCAGTGCGCGCGACCTTAACTGCATCAGCTGACAACTTTTCCACCCACATACATGCAGCTGACAGTTTTTTTCGTAAATCTCACTATAAATATTAGCATCCGCCAAAGTTTCTTGATATAGTTTCTATGATTTGCATTTTTTACCAAATTGGACCCCCAGCTGACAATTAATCCACCGCCCGCCGACCAGCTGACAATCTCCATGTTCATTATTTAACATAACCTTTTCTGCATAAAAGTTTCGTGATTCTTGAAATGATTTCAGGTCACGTTTTTTTTCTATATTTTCAACCCTCTCACGTCCACCCTACCGTTACCTAGCCAGCTGACACCTCATACGTAACTACATGATAGGGGTACAATCGAATGTTGATATAACGAAACTTCTTGAAATCGTTCCATAAATTGTACACGGGTCGTAGGACTATTATAGCAGTAGACAGTCTTACCTAACTACCGCTTTAGGTTTTCGTCCATATGCAGATTACCGAATTGAGCTCACTTCGATTTTCCCTGTAGATCTTCATTGAACAGATTTTCTCTTCACAGGTTAAGTTATTTAATTTAATTTTTTAACGATTTATTTGCACACTGATATTATCGCTGTCTTGAGATTAATTTATAATAAGTTTTTTTAATAACAGAGTAATCTTTATTTATAGTTACAACTTTCAAAAATCAGGTTTTAGTTGGAAATATTACAAGAATAGGAACTAGGCAGTCTTAAAGATTTAGAACTTAAGTTTAAGATTTAATAATCTTATAATTTGGGTATATTTATTTTAGGGAATCTTATCATTATTTTAGGTGTAATACTATAATTTCAATTAGATTTGAGACATAAATAATTCTACTTTGTGCCCGAGAAAATATTTAATATTTAAATAATTAGCTTAATTGGGACCTTTGATATTTATTTTGGTATACTGAAGTCAAGATGAAGTTGAGTTTATGCAATTTCTTTTAAGGTTTTTCGATATTCTTATGTAGGGCATTTTTCTAAATTTCACTACCCTAATTTCAATGCATAAAAATCATTGATAAATTCATAATAAAAAATTAAGTGGCGCCTTCGCCCAACTGTCAAATCCACGATCCACACCTTAAATATTAACACCGCTGAGTGAACCAAGCATATGGACCGGTGGCTGCTGATTTAAAATCTGTATTATTTGTTAAGCGGAGACGATGAAATTAATAAAATGCGATGAACTAGTATAATCCTAAACAAGATAATGAAAACCGAAAAACTGAATGAATACACAAAAGTGGTTGAAAAGGAAAACGCAGAGAAATGTTAATACCTGAGTCAATAAATATCAAGAGTAACAACAAAGAATGAATATTTATAAAACTCTCGATATTTGAATCCAATGATAATTTGACAGTTATGAAAAACAGTGATGGATAGTGACGAAGATGAGGAAATACTAAATTGCATAAAAAATATAAGGATATTTAAATCGCGAGAAAATACATAAATCATTTTCATGAAATAGAAAATCGTGATTTTTTTATGATTTCAATTAAAGGAGACGTTGTTAACATCATAGAAATGATAGAGCAGCTATCTCAGACTTAACAGAGAAGAAATTAAGCAAGATATTAGATGTTCATTATTAGTATACGTTAAGTAGCCTTCAGATATCGGTTATTTTATTCAGCTTTGAAGGTAACAGCAGCCTAATGGTTTTCAATATCTGCAGACTATGTGTTTATTTATGACAAATATTTATTAAAATGTGGTTCATGTGAATGGGAAAATATATTGAAATGTCATTGGACACGAAAATAAATATTAAATAATTTTTACTAATAAGACCGTCATATTCAGATCAATAATTAGTTTAACACCAGTCATCTCTAAAAGTCTAGAAAAAATAATATCTAAACAATTAACTAGCTACTCCTGACACCTTAAAGAGATTCCATAATACAGTCCGGTTTTCTGAAGGTCACTGGTGACATAATTGGTACTACTGATGATGATAAGCAAACTTGTTTATTCTTTTTTGACTACAGTAAGGCCTTTAATATGTTGATTCATAATATATTGTGTACCAAATGAAATAATTTTGGATTAGCTACCACTGCTGTCGCCTTTCTTCGGGTTTCGAAAGTCCTTTAAAACACACGTACTCACGTCAGTACGCCGAAGATTTTCAGTTATATTACAGTTTTACTGCCGAAGATGTCGTAACGGCTGAAACGTATATAATGACTTTAATATTCTATATGGAATATCTAATGCACACTGCCTTTTGTTGAATTAGTCAATTAGTCTAAAACACAACTATTTTTATTTGACAAGGGCAGAGCTATGCTTGTGCAAAATCTTAAAGTTAATATCAATAATGTCGAAATATCTTCCACTAAACGTTATAAAACCTTGGAATGTCTCTTGACTCGAAATTAAGATTCAAATTACATGTTTCCAACTTACTTCCAAGAAGTTGTGCTAAGTTAAGAACCCTTTACTTATTTAAAAATTTCCGTCATCTGATCTGATAATGTATAATTATTTTGTCGTTACTATCATACTGCAATGTGGGCTTCTGGCCAGCACTTCTATGCGAAGGTAGGGAGAGTCTTCAGAGGCTACATGATAGTTGATAATTAACATAAATAAAGCATCCTACTACCAGAATATTATGAAGAGATGCTCCATCTTGTTCCAATATTACAATTTGCCACGTTTGAAGCGGTAGTCCATCGTTAAAGCCTTCAGTTTCATCTTCCAAAAACTTCAAATATCTTAATCCATTTAAGGTGTCACGGATACAAACAGGACCTAAGACCCAAACTTCTATTAAGGAACGTCCTTGAAAAACAATTGGCTTAATAGCTTGTGGATCTTTATCGGATGAAATATGACAGTGTTTTCTATTATAAATACCGGCAGTGGTAAATATCGTATCAACGGTTAAGCATTTTGTTGAAATAATTTGGATCTTGATTAAAACTTCCTCTTCCAGGTTGAACAAATTCATGTTTTCTTCTTTTTTGCTGTTCCGCCTAATTTTAAAATCGTAGTATTTGTAATGATTTAAAGTTTTCTGAACTTTGCCATAACTAACTATCGTGATCGATACGTTATATCTTTGATACAGTGCATAATAGAATTTCTTGGATTTTCTTGAAAATAACGCATTATAATAAGATCCTTTTCTTCGCTTCTTTGATTTGTCCATTTGATATAGATGCCGCTTCTTGCAATAACTTCCCCGCATTAATTAAAGTTGGTACAGGGTACTCTCCGACCATTCTAAACATTTTCGCTATACTGTCCTCCTATTCATGTAGCTTTATTATTCTTAAAATAAGGCTCAACCATTCTCATTCATATTCATAATACTTAGTATTATTGTTAAATTTACCTTGCCATTTACCGATTTGCAGCCTCCTACCTTTACTGTTCCATTTAATTCATTGACCTACAAATTTAAACTATTTTTGTATTCCCGACAAAAATCATTTTTTTATTCAATTAGGTAAGCCAGACTTATCTATTAGAGTTATTCGTTGGATCGCAAAAATAAATCGCCTTAGTTGTTTATTAAAAAATGTGATTTTATAATATTATACAACCAACGAACCAACATGCAAGGACATGGTCAATATGGATAACATTAATGTGGGTATTTAGCATACTGTTAAATTATATTTTCTATTTCAATCTTTAAATTGATATACACTCTTCTTGCGATTCCTAGTCTGTTTTTTGAAAGTAACCTTAGGAAGATCTCTTATAGTATTCCAGCAGCATGAAACGTCAATTTCATTTATTCATATCCTCATTCTACTACTAAACTATTGTTGCGATTTGAATTAATTTTGTTTCGCCATTTTGTCAAGTATTTTGGTAGGTTGCTGGTCGTCGTGGTTGCTTTAAATATTAAGTATATTTTAAAACAGAAATTCATATACCGTAAAGTAAGGTTATTTTCCACCACTTTTTTCACCAAAATTTTTTAATACCGCCTTAAAATTCTTTAAAAGTAAAAATGTAATCATTTTTTGATTATAGGTAGCCATTATATATAGTTATGAAATAATAATTTTGAGTTAATTGGTACCTCTGTAAAAGCAAAAGTATACCATAGCAAAGTCATACTGTGCATCACTTGATATTTTAACTATTTTTACCTAGAAACCTGCTGCAGGTGCCATGAAATACTGTTTAAACACTTTCTAGGCTAGACTGTGAATCATCATTAATCTAGTCATTGGTTTCTAAAATAGAAATTGTTCCAATAGCGGAGACACATTGCATTTCTAATATTGTAGTGAATTCATCATAGCATTAATCATGCTCCATCTTTATATAAAAATATTATGAATCCGGAAAATATATATTTTCTTCATAAATAAACACAATATTTTCACCAATATCTCTTGTAACATCTTTTAATCTATTTTTCAACTCTTACATTTCTGTTTCCTAAAGTACTCGTCGCAAGTTTTTGATTAAATTCAATCCTTCAGTTTCCTGTACTTCATCGATTTTATCATCGGATGAACCTACAGAACCTACATTTGAAAGGTTTTCCAAAGTATTCGCACCAGTATCTTCAATATTTGATCAGTAAGATTAGTTTTAAAATCAGCAATACTTTCTCCGGGATAGAAGAGTAATTAACTTTTTTTTTCTTTTGACGAGTTTCAAACTGAGCAGCGTCCTGTCTCTTATCGTCTAAGTAATCAATGAATGAATTTTCAATGCAAGACGATCATAGTATTTTAGCCTGATCGTTAACTATGTCATTGTTTCGTAAAATCGGCTGGTGACTCAAAATTAATCGTTCCAGTAGCGGAGTAACGTCGCAAGGCACGATACCTGCCTTTAAGACTCGATAAGATTGTTCTGTTATTTTCGATATTTGCTGTAATAAGGTTGAAAAATACTGCTTTCCGAGCACATTTAATTTTTCCTGATTTTCCTTATATCGCGATAAAATTTCCCACCACCCTCACTTTACTGGTACAAATAATACAAAATCTAGGTCGTCTTATTTGGTGAGAAACAAAAGAAATATATGTCATTATCTTTCCTGCAGGAGTTCAAGACCTCCACATTTATAAGCGAGGGTAAAATATCTCCTATAAACACCTCCTCTCCTTCAATTATTTTTTACCCTGACAACATAATTATGTTAAACCAGTTTGCGACTGTTTCGCATTCAAACCAGTCAGACGAAATACTTCCATAGGGAGACTTGCATACAACATACGGGGAGAGAAGCTCTCCAACTGTACTCCTTGCTATCATTAAGGAGATGCTGCTTTCTGATGAATTACATATCCGCTCCGGGTATTTCACACCACGTTTAGTTAAAATTTGCTTTGATCCGGGGTCATCGGCAGATTCGTTTCATCGTAATTAAATATAGCGTGTAGTTCAACGTTTGTTAATGTTTCATTTAAATTTTGTATATATTCCTTCACCTGGCCTTCATGAAACGCTGCTCTTTTTCTTTTTATGTTAGATGCTAGCTTGAATGAAATGAATTAACTCATTCTCATCCCGAAAGTAATTAGTAGTAATTATCTACCACGATTCCATTCAAGAAACTCAAACTCGCCAATATTATGAATGCAAGATACAATACACCTCTTTCCATCATAAGAAAAGGTAGGTGGATATCTAAAGTTTTTCATGTGCACCCTATTGATTTATTACAAAATAGTGCCTAAACAATTTTAAAAGTTTTTGCCTTGAACTGATACCTGCCTTTATTGCATGTAAACATGCTTCTAAGTCTTCTGGTGCAAAATCAGCATATTTCAGTTCGCCTTATTTTCTTTTATACTGGCACGGCATTTCCTATAAACTAAAGTACCATATAGGAACCTGTATTTTATATCTAACCTTAAAATGATGGTATACTTTGTACCATATGACTGGTGCAAAGTGTCAGAAAAATGCAAGTGTAAGCAAATTATTTCTTAATTTCAATTTTTATTATAATAACTTTATTATAAAAGGTATGCAACCAATCATATATTACCAGTGCCTAACCACCAAGGGCTTGGTGACAATAAGATATTGCTGTCAGAACATCAAGATTATGTTTTGCTCGAGAACTGACTGATTACTGATATTCTTAGCTAATGTCTAGCTGGTTAATATATCTAATTGGAGTGTCTAAGTATCGGTAGGCGGCGTTATCGGACTGCAAAACTAAAACAAAAGGCATGGTTGTGACAAAAATAATTTTACAGCATTGGTGCAAATTTACTTGGATAAATACAGAGTAACCCCGTTTTACGACAAGAATAATAATATCGCATATTGCCATATTAAAGCCATTGTTGACATTAAAATGTAGAAATTTTCATTCTTGCTTCATTGAGATAACTCCGCCTTCTGTTTTAACAATTATTATTCTTTTCATATTAGTGCCCTTCGGATGGGGAGAAAGGGGCCACATAGAGGCATACCTTAAAATAGAGTAAATATTTAATATTCAATAAGCTTCGAGAGCTTGATCTCTAATTTTGTTTCTAGAATCAGTTTGTCGACAAAGTTAGCTGTGTTTAAGATATGCACTTACTCATAACTTGTTTAATTTGAACCTTATATTGGGTAGTAGATCCTAATTCCAACGTATTCCATATCTTTTTCTTAAGAAGTTGCCTTTTAGTAGCTATTGAGTTTTGGGAGATATTTCCTTTTATTAGTTGGTTTCTCTATTTGATTGGCTTGGTTTTTTAGCTTCTCTAGAAAAAATACGAGATTATTTAGAGTTTTTTTTTAAGTGTAAATAAGAGTGAGAATATGACGGTAATTTTCACAATTCCGTAATATCAGGTTGTTCTGAGTTCACTGGTACTTATTTTTGGTTTAAAATAATAACTTTTCATCTTCAACCTATTTTAAATTACTGTCTGGACCAACCTGGTAACAACAGTGTGGAAAATTCCGCATTAAATAGTATGAAAATAATATTAAATAATGAATTCTTGTGTTGCCCATCGAGTTCCTTTAAAACTATTTTTTGTCTTTTAAATATGTCAGGCGATAATTATTTAGTTATTTTAAAATGAAAATTAATATTATGGTTGAATTTACATAAATACAGTAGAAGAATATATTATTTAAAAATGTTTAATAATTTCAAATATGCAGCTCATATGCTTGAAATCGGTCACTTCGTACGGTAGAAAAGTAAAACATTTATGAGGACTGCGCGTCGGTGCAATTTCTGTAAGAAGTGATTCTGATTGAAAGGTAAGAAGGAATTTTGTCTATCTTGTACCGGCGACCAAATCGAGAAGGTTGAGAAGGTAGGCTCTTAATTGTCTTTATTTCTTGTGCTAATTGATTTTATTTCAAGTTTTCTTATATCTAAAAGTCTACAGGGAGAATAAAACTGCTAAGCTTTGAATTTGCGTGTAACATTACGGGTGATAATTCGTGAATTAGCATCGGCGAGTTACACGTGAATATCTGCTATCCCGTTTATATGTATCTTATTTTATTTCGCTAATCATTTGAATTAAACCGATATTTAGGGCGGTCGATATATGGACAGGCGTTGTCTGTTGGAGTGTCCGCCTATTATCGTTTCATATACCACGTTGCCTTTAGCCGTGGGGTATGTTTTTGCCTGTAGGGCATACGGAATATAGGTTTTTGGTTTTTAAAGCTTAAGGCTTTTTGAAAAGAGAAGAAATGGCTTGATCCTACAAAACAAAAAGGGGGTTATTACATTTCGACTTTAGTTTAGCAACCCAACTGTAGAATCGTTCATAGTGGCCTATTAGGGTTCACATTTAGGTTCTACCTGGAGGCAGCAATTTAAGTTAATAACCAAAACCGCCTATAGAGTAGGAAACCCAGTCTAATTATCGCTATCGGTTGTTATGGGTTATATGTGAGATTAGAATTAAG
>MU191404.1:0-15323 GCA_016904865.1 Pissodes strobi
ACCGCTAACATTCAATTTAAATCAACTCCAATTACCTGAGTTTCATTACACTCATATTTTTCGATATTGTCTTTACGCCGCGTCGTTTAATATTTATTTTTCATGCATATGCTGGCATAATAATATACCAAATTTTGCAATCTCGACGAATTATGCGATTTAGCAGGTACAAATTAATAACCTTTGTTCTTAGAATAATTACGAAATTCTGATTACTTCAATACTATATAGATTCTCCTTATTTAAAAGAATTTAACTACGTTTCATTTTATTATATACTTTACAACTTATGATAATTTATATGCTGCGATATTTTAATAATCAATCTGAATCGAGCTGTACAAAATTGTAAGATTTATCATACTTAAATCATTTTTGATAGTGTTATGTTGTTGAATTAGCTTGTTTATTTTAGCATACGTATAACTTGTTTTATTGGCACTTATTTATAATTCCCATAACGGAAAGCTAATAAAAAAAAATGGAGATTAACTACCTATATATTTGATTTTTAACCGCATTATTCTTCAAAATTTTTAACTAATATTTCATAATATTTTTATATATTATAATGATATGATAGTGCATTACAGTTATTTCATTTATATGGAAAATAATCATATTCCATCCTATCGGTAATTAATAATATACCGCAGCAGGTACAATTAATAACCTTTAAACATTAAATTTTATAGCCTATAAATACCTGGGCATATTTCGTCACCTGAGTATTGGTTTGTTCTACCTCAAAAATTGTAAAATGTGCTCTAGAGCATTTCAAAGTTTGATATTTAAATATTTTAATTATATTACTATTTTTTAGTAAGTGAGATGCAATTATTATGCTACTGAGTCATGAAAATGATGTTAATAAAGTGTTTTCTTGTTTAAAATTCACGAATTTGAAGAAAATCGATTAAAACCAAATGGAGCTAGAACAATGTATTCGTTAGATTTTGTTTGTTCTCGGATATAGTACAAAAAGCTTACTATAAGTGGATATAGCATAAAAAAATATTATTTCAAAATAACCTTTATTTTATATAATAAATGTTTGAGTCTTAGCAAGACACAACAACGCTAGGTATATTACTTAATGAACTAATAGGTAGGTACTGGGTACTAACCCTAAGTTAAAACGAAAAGTAATGACAATCTAAAAATTCTAAATACTACAACAATACTGTAGTAAAATAATATTGCCATAGCACAAAATATTATCAGATCCTTACAAAGTTAGTTATATTTAATAGGTAATTACTGTATCCAGAAATTGAGAAAATGATAACATTAGAAATTAAGGAACATGCCTAAAAAATTGCTATCTGAATAAAAGAAAACAAGTTTTTTTGGGGTTTTTATTCATTATTTTTAGATTTCTTTTTATAAACGAAAATTTTTAAAATCGTTTCTTTATAATACTCTCTGTCATCTTCCTTCATGCTATTTAAAGAGCCCTTTAACATTTTATAATCATTAATCGCGCTACTGCAAATATTGTTTGGGACACGTTCTCCGGTTTATTTGTTTTATTTCTTCGCAATGTCTTTCTTACATTACATTTGCAGATAGTAAATTCTTCATCACAGGAATGTTTATACTTTATGTTGAATATATTAAATTTTTCATAAATGATACGTTTCACTTTAGTACAAGGGATATGATTATACATTAGATTAAGTGGCTCGATTTTACCCCAATTAACCTGCTTTTCTACCTCTTTTTCTGTTAAAAATTTTTTTCAGCTGACACAGAACTTGTCTAATATTATTATCCCTCCAAACCCCTTCCTTGTATCCTTTGACGTTTCCAATCTATTTCCAAGCATCCCTCCTGATGAATGTTTATCCCATATACGACATTTATTGTTCTTAAATTCAAATCTCCCTACCCATATTATTTTAGAAATTTGTTCCCTTACAGATATTGTATTAAAGCAAAACTTTTTCCAAATTAATGAAAATTTCTATGCTCTAGCCATGGGTTCTAATTTGTCACCTTTTCTTGCAGAAGTTTTCATGTCTTTTATTGAAAAGAACATTTCAGAAAGCAACTTATATAAAAGTTTTGTTACATGTTGGTTTAGGTACGTAGACGATGTTTTCACTATTTTTACTGGTTCCGAAAATGATCTACAGGATTTTTTAAAACACCTTAATTCCATTTATAAGTGCATTAAATTTACCTATGAAAAAGAAAATGAAGGTCGTCTACCCTTTTTAGATCTATTGATTAAGAAATCTTGCACAAATTCATTGGCGTTTGAAATGTATAGAAAGCCTTCAGCAACTGACAATGTTATATCTTTTTCTTCTAACCATCCTTTTAACCAAAAATTATCAGCATTTAATTCACTTTTTCACAGACTTTTTAATATTCCTCTTTCCCCAAAGGACTTTCAAAAAGAATTAAAAACTATATTTCAAATTTCTAAAAACAACGGATATCCTGATAATGTCATTAATACAATTTATTTTAAACACCTCAATAAATCGTTAAACAAAAAACTTTTAAGTAAAGATAATAAAGAAACAGTATACAGAAGTATTACATATTTTGATAAATTATCCAATCAAGTTGCTGAGAGTTTTTTGAGGGATTCGGATAAACAATTGTGTGTGTGCTATCGTACTTCAAACAACTTATCTAAACACCTGGTTAACACCAAAGATAATATTCCAGCCACCCCCAGATCTGGCGTTTACAGACTCAAATGTTCTCATCCTGACTGTAATGTGTGCTACATTGGGCAAAGCGGAAGGAGAATTGAAACAAGGGTAAAATAACATACTAAACTAATTGAAACTAACTTAAATAAGTTTATTACAAATACTTATTCTCCATTCGCTAACCATATTATCGAGGCCAGACATAGATTCATATGGGAGGCAGGCGCGGAAGTTCTTCATGTTTGCCAGAAAGGCTGACCTTGTAGAAATGCTTGAAATTAACAAAGCCATAAAATCACCGGATTATGTTTGTGTTAATGAACAGACTAAGTTTGATAGTAATCTATTTTTTAAATCCTTAAGTCCACACAGCCTTCCGAATTCCAATAAATAATTAATACCCTTCGTGACAAATACTAATTTATTTTTTCACCCTTCTCCCCCCTCCCCCCTTTTTTTTTCTTTTTAAATTCACCCTTTTCTTAACTAATCTGCCCTACAGTATTTTCATTTCCACTAAATTACGGGGAATTACTACTATAGTACTCTGTCGACGATCATTGATAATTCGAGCACGTTCCGCCTTCACCGTTATAGATTCCTTCTTTTTAATTCAATGTTTAAAAACCTTAGTTCTAACTGTGTTTACTAGATGTCACGACGTATACCAATTTGTTAATTTATTTCCTTTGTCATTGCTTGCTATGTAAACATTGTAGCTAAGTAGTGTGTGGTAAGTTTTTTTAAATTTTCTGTATAATTTTGACTATTATTGTATTTTTGACATACTTTTGTTATTTTAATGTATTTCTCTTATACAAAAATATATTTTAGAGTCTGATGATGATGAGTGAACTCATTGAAATGCATTACTCTTGATCTAAAGATTGGCATTTTCATTTGTGGAGAAAAGTCTTCCCCCTTCTTCTAACCCGCTACATCTTAAATACCCAGAGGGTGTAGGACATGTCATAGTAAGCCTAAGATTTTAAGAATATGATGATAGGCTTGAATCATCAATTGTAAATCTGTGGTAAAATTATAAAAAATATAAACTATAAAATTAAAATTCTGAAGAAAAATAGGCCTGGGATTCTGAATATGATAAGTTCAGATCAAGATAAGACAAGCCTAGATCATTAATCACAAAATTACAATAACATTCAATTTAAAACCCTAAATGGTACATCAATAATAATACACTACATCAAACGATAATACAATACAGTATGCCAGACAACAACACAAATCGTTAATCAGACACAGCTTAAAATAACAATCATACACAATACAACACATCAGAGCAACCAGTGGTCACAGAGTGTCACCCAAAAACTCATCCAGAGTATAGTAGGCCCTTGAAAGCAGTAGTTCTTTAAGATATTTTTTTGAGAACCCTAATATTTAGGTTCCCAATTTCACTTGGTATCTTGTTGTAAATTTTAATTAAGTATAGATGAGTGTACATTTTTTTGAATATAGGTAAAGTTGCACTTACTTTTCTTAAGATTGTCCTTAAATCGAGTGCTGTGGTGGTGATCTCTATTAAATTCATTAAAAAGGTTCATGTTTTTTTTCTTTCGGTTGAGTCAGGTTCGTTCATCCGAGGCCTCAATAATAGTTTTGAGCTTACTTAACTATGTGTATTGATTGTATAATAGTTCGTCCTACAATAATGGTATCAATCATCTTAATTAAACCCAGTCACGTTACATTACCACATATCAACCTAATCAGGTCAGCATGTTTTGCTATGTGGGCAACAGTATGCAGTTTATAAAATGTGTTATAATAATATTTAATATTTACAATATCCCGTCGATATACAGGGTATATACAGTATCCATTACAACCTCCTCCGTGAGGACTCACTCTCTTTAACCCACTACTACTTAAATATGTATATTTTGTTTCAGCGGATTCAAAGGTAGTGAAATCCATATGCAGTATTCCAGTTCAACGGACGAAGGCGTTGAAACGGATCTAGAAGAGCAGCCGTCCCACGGTGGTCCTAGACTGAGCTACGCGTCATCGAGTTCCTCAAGTGGTGTAGTAAACAATTTTAATACATCTAAAAGTCTTAGCCAAAATTTAAGTTGCGACAGTAATTTTGAAAGCTTAGAATATCCGCTCTCCGAGTCTAGTGAATTAGCCAGTAGTCTGCCAAGTTGTACGTCGACAGACAAAAAGCCTGAACCCACCTTAACCAGTTCCAATGCTTTGTCTAGTACCAAATATTCCGTAGTTCCTAGATCAGTTCTTCATAAGCAAAATCCTCTAGTTCATATGTCCAGCTTTAAAAATACCCGAAACCTGACTCGATCGCCTGTAGATTTCCGGGAAGGAAGACGAGCTAGCGACGGTTTGGTCGCTCAACAAGCGGCCGACTCGCCAGGTAGTTCTTTGGCTTTCAACTCTCAAAAACTAAACGAAAGTTATAAAGCGAAAGGTATCCTGGACATGGGGCTGGTTCAACGAGAAGCGCTGAGACTACAGAGCCAATACCAAGCTAAGGAGCCTCCCGAAGAAATGTCTCACAGGCAGAAGCAGCACAATCAGTATTTGCAACCGCGGAGTACGAAAAAAATAAGCCTACCCGACAACTTTAGTTATTCTAGTACTTGCGTGGAGCCAGTACAACTCCAAACGGCCATGCAGCACAGGTTGTTGCAACAAAAGCGTCAAATATTGCAAAAACAATGTGCCATGGCTCATCAGACCGCTAGCAGTACCATAGAAACCACGCACCTCTCTCGAAGGCACATGTTGAGACAGGCTAGTTATAAAATAGCTCAGCAGCAACCCGTATTGCCACCATTACCTCCTTTACCTTTATCGGAAACTGAAAGTAAAGATTTGCTTGCATTTCAGTCATTAGTTGAGGGCTCGACCGAGTCGTGGAGCTCTCTATCCACCAATATGCAAACTTCCTGTCAGATTGCCGAGACGACCATCACCTCCACGTCTACGCCTTGGCAAAAGCCGACCTCAACGTGGAATCAGGTACTTCAGCGATTGTAGTGCTGCACTGCTGCCTTTTTTGTGTTTTTATGCTTAGTTTTATAAGCATACGTTTAGTGCTTGTTAATAGTTTCATTTCTCGCCAATTAATGTATCTTAAAGAGACAAATTTTGGTAATATAGTGTAATATCCATATACATATCTGTTAATTATTATGAAAAGTTGACAAAACGTTAGTGTCTCTTTCCAAATTAGTGAACTTAAAAGAGATTCATATATCAAGCTTCATATCAGTGTTTTGATAAGTGTTTTGTCTCTTTAAGATTATTAAACTATGGCCCTAGACTTCTGACTTGTGATGACATTAGTAAGCTTTTTCTACACGTTTTATAACTTTTTATTTTAATATAATTATTATAGACCTAGTTTCATTCGGATTTTATTGAACGCCAAACTTACTTGAATAACTGGTTAGGCACATATAATTATCTAAATTGCTGGACACAAATAGGAAATTGGACGTAAAATTCATAGATCCATATTTTATTTAAGATGCAAAATATCAAGATGCGGTTTTGGATATTCATTTGCTTGGCCCGCAGGGTATATGCTGCCACTTGCCTATTAGGCCAATCAAATAAGGGGGGGTACTTGGAAAAAAATGTTGGAAAGCTAAATTAGTATTTTGATCAGTTCATTTAACGTCAAATAGACGTATTCTAGGTTTGCACGGTTCCTCGACCCCCGCTCGAGTCAGGAAGTCCAAAAAAACGAGATAATTTCTAACATTTTTCGGTTTTTAGCCTATAGCTCCGAAACGGTACGTTTTAGGGAATATTTGGTTCTTAAAAATATTAGGGAGCATCGAATGAGTACCCCATCCATTCAATTGATGGTCGAAAAACGGCGATATTTACCAACTTTGTTGAAAAACGCATTATAGTGACTTCCAAGCGTCCGCCACAGGGAAACTTCTTCTTCTTCTTCTTATTCTTTGTAAAGACCTTTTGGTCTGTTTATTTCGAAGGCTGATCAGTGTTGTTGATTCTCCTGTGATACAGATGTCCAACTATCTTTCCATCTTTTTGGTGGTCTTCGGATTGGCCTTTTACCAGCTGGATTCCCATTTAGCACAATCTTGGCTATTCTTTCGAGGTCCATTCTTTCTACGTGGTCCCGGTAGTATCTTCTGAGCTTTCGTCCTCATCTGATTACATCTTCCACCTTGCAGGTCTCTCTTATTGTTGCGCTCCTCACTCTATCCCGTAGTGTCTTCCCGCTATTCATCTCTGCCGTTCTTAACATACATGTTCGTGTCTGCTCGGGTGGCGATGCCATATCATTACGCATGTTTTATATATTTGAACTTTACTGTCGATGAGCATATGTTTGTTGTTCCATATGACGTCTTTTAAACAACCTGATGTTAACGAGGCTTTGTTGATCTGGGATTTTAGATCTTTAGGGGAAAGGAGTCGAATATCGATCAGCGTCTAATATCAATCATCTTAATTTTACCCAACCCTACATACCTATCAAATGAAACAATAAGTGCTGCCATCTTTTAAGGCACATGCATATTACCAACAGCAACAACGGGCAGTTTCATTGCAACGCCGAGAGTGTACGGCCACAAACAGTTTTTGGGCAATTTTTTTGTTATTTTTCCGGTTCATTGGATAAGGTATGTACTTGTTGATGTTTGAAAATCCTAAGCTACTTTAGTACTATTTGTTGCATGGTACCCCAAGGTATTCTATACACTGTTTACGCAAATTTTAGTTCTTTGAGTTTAGGAGATGTTTATGTCGAAGCAATGGCGTCCACTCGCGGGTAATATCGGCCAGCATGATCGATATTACCCGCCTCATTGTTCTTCATTCTTTGCAGATGCCCAAAAAAAAATATTCTCGTAAGACAAATCGCTCTGCGTGGACAGAGGAAGACATGAAGTGGGCTGTCAAGGCGGTTAATCAACAGACACACTCCATCAGAAAGTCAGCTAAATTGAATGGGGTACCATATGCTACGTTGTGCGACAGATTAAAAAACAGATATCCTAGCAAGAAATTGAAATTAGGAAGAAAGCCTGTATTAAATGACGACCAGGAAACAGAGCTGGCCAATCACATTTTAAAATTGTCGAACATGTTCTATGGGTTGACACCAACTAAAATCAAAGAACTAGCTTTGGAATATGCCGTTGCAAAAAACTTACGACATAATTTTAATGTTGAAAAGAAAAGCTGCGGTAAGGATTGGCTGCGTGGATTTTTAGCTCGAATTTCTTTGAGGCGGCCTGAAGCTACGAGTCTCAACCGGGTAATGGCATATAATCGAAAGGATGTGAACATATTTTACGACAATTTAGAACTGGTCTTTGAAAAATATAAATTTCCTGCGAGGCGTATTTATAACGTGGATGAGACTGGCATTAGTGGAGTGCATAAACCTCATCGAATTTTGGCAGAAAAAGGCAGAAAACAGGTGGGTGCGATTGCAAGTGGCGAAAGGGGTCAGACAACCACTGTTGTGTGCTGTATGAGTGTCGCAGGGGAGTTCGTGCCTCCGATGTTTATTTTTAAACGCGAGCGCATGAACAACGCTCTGGAAAAAATGGACCCGTAGACGCAATCTACCGCTACTCAAAATCAGGATGGATTACGGAAGTTCTATTCCTTGAATGGTTGAAGCATTACGCTCAATATGTGAATGCTTCAACGGAAGATCCCGTGTTAGTGGTTTTGGACAACCGCGCCATACACTCCTCCTTGCAGTCCTATAAGTTCTGCCGTGAAAACGGGATCATTCTTGTTTCGCTACCCCCACACACCTCTCACCGGCTCCAGCCTTTGGACGTCACGTTTTTCTGTTCATTGAAGACAGCATATAGCAAAGAATATGATCTTTATATGAAGTTCCATCATTATAACAAAATTGAGGGACTGACATTGCAGAGCTCTTTGCTAAAGCGTACAATCGCATCACTTCCAAAGAAAAAGGTTTGAATGTATTTAAAAATACGGGGATTTTTCCGTTAAACAGAAACGTATTTGGAGAAGAAGAGTTTACGGAAATACCAGAAGAACCAAATTCCGATATTCAGGCAGAAGCCAACGAACTGGGCGAGCTTCCCGAAGAAACAATTTATTTAGATTCGAAGCCCGGAACAAGTAGAGATCCAGACCCATCGTATCCATCAAGCAGACATGATGAAATGGCTACACCGCCACTGGAAGCCTATAACAAGAAGCCACTTGCGCGATCGAAGAGAAAGAGACGTCAACGAAGGACATCTTCCAGTGATTCTTTATCATCAGCAATAACAGAAGTCTTCGACGATAATGCAACCGATGATGAAGACAAGACCGTTCAATTAAAGAGCACATCTTTTGAAGACTTTCATCCGACACCCCGATTAACAGAAAAACCACGCCCTAAGAGAAAGAAACAATCATCTCAAATACTAACGTCCACTCCGCTGCATGCATCTTTGGAGGAGAAGGAAGAAAAGAAGGAGAAGAAGAAAGTTGAAGAAGCTTCAAGAAATTTATTTCAAAAAGGAAAATCGGTACGAAGAGCAGGAGCTAAAAAACAAATCAAAAAGTTCAAACCTAAACAACATGATGGGGAGCCTAAGAAAGTGAATGAGTTATGTCCAATATGCGTGAAAACTGGTACAGCAGATGACCTGTGGTGGCGGTGTAGATCATGTGGCAATTGGCTTCATACTGCCTGTTCTGCAGTATCTCGGCCCGAAGACCTGGATTCGTGTGAAGCATGTCAATAGACGTTGATCGATATTACCCTCATATATGATCCATATTAGCCGACTATACGATGGATAATATCGATCAGTAATACCTTCGTTTTTTATATTTTTATTTCTTTTCTGATTAAGATACAGAGGATTTGTTTGTGTTATTATGTTCTTGGGATAATAAAGTTTATGTTCAATACATAAAATAACAGAGTTTCGTGAAAGTGTTGTTTTTGTCGTACATTATATCTTAAGTGATCGATATTCGACCCCTTTCCCCTAATTGGTTCGTTGCAGCTAGAGATGTCCGCTCCAAGGTATCTAAAAGTTGTGATTTGCTCGACAATTTCATTATTTATAACCGGCTTATATCTCGTTGGTTCCCTGGCAAATGTCATACATTTTGTCTTGGAAATTGATATTTGCATATTAAGTTGTGTGCTGACCTGATTGAATCTGTGAAGTTGTCTTTGCAGATTGTCCTCCGTTTCTGCCCATATTGTCGCGTCATCGGTGTAGCAAATTACGCTAGGGTTTTCTGTTGATCCTATACCCTATTCTAAAGCCACTGACCTCTTCAATGATCTCGTCCATAATCAGGTTGAATAGAAATGGGCTTAAGCTATCCCCTTGTCTTATACCCTGTGATATCGGTATATCATTTGTTGTTTTATGATCAACTTTAATTCGGGTTGAATTACCTGTGTTTAGACAGCATACTGTTTTTATAATTCTTGCCTTAAGATGTTGATAATGTCTTCCAGTCGGACACGGTCAAATGCTTTTGTTAAATCGATAAAACATGCAAAAGCGGGGGTGTCGAATTCTATTGTTTTTTCTTTTATTTGGCGTATGATAAATAGGGCATCAGTTGCAGACCTATTTCTCCGAAATCCTTGCTGTTCGTCTTTGATTTCGATATGTCGTTCAGGGTTATCTTTAATAAGGCCGGTGAATAATTTCATGGTGGAGCATAGAAGAGTTATAACTCCTGTAGTTCTCTGGGTTGGTTTTTTGTCCCTTTTTGAAGATGGGCATGGTGAAGCTCTTATGCCAATCATCGCGGATTGTTTGTGAGCTTAATGTTCCATTGAAGAGTTGCGTTAGTTTTCTTTTGTGATTTCATTACCACCATACTTTAGAAGTTTGTTGGGTATATTGTCAAACACCCGGTGCTTTTCTATTTTTAAGCTTTTTTGTTTTGTTTTTTACTTCTTCTTCCGTGAATGATATTGGGACTTCTTCTTCTTCTGCCTCCTCAGTCCTCATCTTTGTGTCTTGGTTGTTATCGTGAAGCTCATTAAAATATCTCTCCCAGTTGTGCAGTGACACGCTTTTTGTTTGAATGTATTCATCTTCACACTTTCCTTTGAGCTCCATACAAATCGTGTTGTATGTCATTGGTGTATTTTTCCCAGTACTCTCGTTTAATCCTTCGGATCTCTGCGTTCACCCGGTTTCTAGTCTCTTTGTGTTTGATGAAATTATCTTGCGATTGTGTGCTTTTGAAAGCAAGTAGCCTTTTCTTTTTTCATTGGCTAGCTTTTTCACCTCCTCGCAGAACCATGGTTTGTTGTGATTTTGGGCATGCACGTTAATTTTTCTTTTTCCGAGGGATTCTTCCGCGGCTTCATGGATACACGCTTTTATCCTTTCCCAGTTCTCATTGGCATTGCCGTCGGTTAGATTTTCGTTTAGTGATTTGTTGGCAAGTGGCTCCGCTGGTATAATTATTTTGTACTGTAATAGTCGAGTGATTCCATGTTGTATTTTTCAATATAAAGTGGTTCTTGATTATGTTTCTGATGTTTTTCCAGTGTTATCTTTCCCAGGACAAGATTATGTTCCGTGCCCACATTGGCTGAAGTTAGCACTCTTACGTCACTGATTTGTTTTGGGGTTATAGCTCTGTTCGTTATTATATAATCAATGGTGGATTTTCTGCCTCTTGTATTACAGAAGGTGTATTTGTGTTGATGTTTATGTTGGAAAAAAGTGTTATTTATTCTTAGCTCATTTCTGGCGCAAAAGTCGATTAGCGATTCACCGTTCTTATTGAGAGTTGGTTCAACTTCTGTTTAACACCTGAAATTTCTACTGTGCCAATTCGAGCATTAAAGTCTCCGAGCAGTATTAACCTTTCGCTGTTGGGTATTTGGTCTATAGTGGTTTGTAGGGAGTTATAAAAGCTTTCCGAATCTTCTTTTGGCTTGGATATATCGGGCGCATAGATGCTTACTAGATGTAGTGGGCCATCGGGGAATGCCAGGTTGATTCTTAGGATCCTATCATTTACGTATGCTATGTTTTCAATAATGTCAGAGTACTTATCATGTAGAAGAATACCCACACCTGAGTTGGCGCGGTCTTGTTTTGGTTTTCCACTGAAGGCAAAGATGTAATCTTTATATTTGATGGTTCCTTTTCCCTTTCGTTTGGTCTCAGATAATCCACATATGTCCATTTTATGCTTTTTCATTTCCATAATAATCTCTTGATCTCTACTATTCCATGAAGTGATATTCCAGCAGGCAAGTCTAGTGGGAATACATTTTTGTTTTTTCGTTGTCCTTGTTCTCGCATGGTTTGTCATTGAAATCCGTCCATTATCCGAGGCTTGACCTTCGATTCTGTGAGCTACGATTGTTTTTTTAGCATAGGCAGGTAGCTAGCCTAACCTTGGAACCCTTCACACTTTATCCGGGCTTGGGACCGGCAACAACTGTGACGAAACTACTCAGTCCATCCCGTCCCAGCTGCAGGCGGTGTTCACAGGGAAACGATCATTCTAAATAAAAAAACCTATAATTAATAATAATTTGGAAATGTTATAAATAATATCCTGCATTTGGCAATGGCGGTTTTTTCCTCTAATGCACATATTTTCAGAGCTATTGAAAAATACAAAACACACTAAACTTAAAGACTTTTGCAACTGAACCAACGTACCGAGCCGGCCTAATTAAACCTGACGCCGCCGCTGGAGACGTGCGGTTGCTAAGATACGAAAGACAGCTTTACTACTGCGCAACTAAACGTCAAGCCACGGCCTGTCATAATCTAAATGTATCAGTTTCTCGCATTTAGAGTATTTTGTTTCATTGCGGTACGAATTCGTCTTTATGCTGTGTTTCGTTGATGGCAGATATACGATCTCGATCTATGGAGATGGAGGAATTTATTTAGGGTAAAGGTCTGTTTCGGTGACAGTAACAAGAAACATCGAATTAGCATGATGATGAAGGATTTGTTGTAAAAGTAGCAGAAGAAGATGCTGGCAAATTCATTGTTACGACTGCTATTGACCGATTACTGAATTATCCATCTGTGATAATAATTGTTGGAGAGGACACTGACTTCATGGTCCTACTCACCACAGCGTTAGCACCTTCCACCTCAAAGGTTGCACTAATGAATCCTGAGAAGAGTGTAAAGAAAAACACTTTGTAGTCTCCCTGGCACTTCAACTTCAGTAGGTGTGATACGAGGTCATCATTGTACCTTCAGGGAAAGTCTGCAAAAACTTTGGAAAGGAACATGGATTTGCACAGCGATGTGCTTATCTTCTGTGTTGACGAGATAGACGCTGCTGGGCAAAAATGTTTATAGCCATTTATGGTGACCCTCGAGGACACACCTCATTGGACGAAACAGGTAGGGCACGACCTGTTTGCCAAAACAACAGCCATAACGAACATGAAGTCCCCCCCTCAACATGCTCTTCGACTATACCACCAGGTCCAGTTGTGGTTGGGACACGCCAGATCCTTTGCAGTGGGGATGGAAAAGAACAAAGGATGATCTACTATCCATACCTACTATGAACGAGCCAGCACCTCCAGAAGTACCCAACAGCGTGTCGAGGTTGTTGCAGTTGCTGGAAAGCAGGTATGAAATGTTCGGAGATCTGCTTTGAATGCAAGAGACACTCGTGCTACAACGCGCCTGATATTGATGGGATCTCGACTGCCGTCCTTAACAAAGATGACGTAGATTTGTTCACGGATAATGTTCATGTTCTCGGTATATACTTGACCAAATTTTAAATTGAAGATACACGTTGAATACCTAACTTAATCCTCTATAACTGTCATTCTATACATTGTTTCATTTAGAATGATCGCTTCCGTGTGACGGACGATTCAAAGTCACTATAATGCATTTTTCAACAATGTTGGTAAAAATTACCGTTTTTCGACCGTGGATTTGGATGCTACTAAACCGAATTGAATTAGTGGGATACTCATTCGACGCAGATTTTGATGTTCTCCAATATTTGTAAGAATGAAATATTCGCTACAACCCACTGTTTTTAAGCTATCAGCAAAAAACTGAAAAAGTCCGAAAATTTCGCGTTTTTTCGACTTCCTGACTCGAGCAGCAGCGGTCGAGGGACCGTGCAAAGCTAGAGTAATTCTCTTTGGTGTCCAATGAACCAATCAAAACAATAATTAGCTTTCCAACACTTTTTCTAAGTGACCCCCTTAATAGACCATAATTTGACTGGCCTATAGGTGTATATTAACCGAACTTTAACAATTGACTAGTCCAGTCACTTAAGCCAAAAAAGAGGAAAACCTCGGAATGAGAGATAATAAGCTGTAAACTTGTATAAGTCTTTATTTTGGTGTTTTAAAAGTTGTCTCAAAAGTTTTATAAAATCTCGTGCCCGCGTCTTAAGATATTCTAGGTCAAAGGTCACAAAAATCGGTTTTTTGCAAATATCTCGCTTCCCATGACTTTAATGCAATTTGCATATATTATAAAAATTATAGAGAATGAAATTCTCTACAACGTTTGTCTTAACAATTTTTTTATATACTCGACCGTTTTTGAGATAGAGGGCGGAGAGCGCGCCACGCTTACCTATTCACAGCATAACGCAAGGTCAACTGTAAGTCTCGGTAAATAATACGCCGCATAAAGTCTATAAATCATTAAAAAACGTATAATTATGAATAATTTGCATTGTTTATTAATTAATACATTAAATTTAATAACATTTTTCATTTATCGAATATATATTTGTTTAATATTACTTACCTCTCCGGATTTAAGTATATTTTAAAATGTGAAAACAATTCAAAAAGCAAAAATGTTTTATTTTTAGTTGTTTAATACGAAAAAAATATATAATGTTTAAAAAAGTCAGTGGCGCATATTTTTTTGTCAATAATATTCTGTATGATGCTCATCCCCCGGGACGCCACTGGACTTTATATTTTTAATCAAATTAAAGCTAAATGAGCCCCTTATTATTACAGATAACACTACCAAATTTCAACAAAATCGGTAAAAGGATATTTAAGATATTAATAAAAAACCGATTTAAAAAAAAAGTTTGACACCCTGCATCTTGGAAACTACGCATTTCCGGATCCAAGTTCATGTTTTCTTATGTAGAACTCCTGAAATTATTTGAACGATATTTCCGGACACCCTGTATAGGGACGAAGGGAACATTGTTCTCACTTCTTCACTCTATTTATATTCAAATGGGTCACCCACCCTTCTCCCCCTACTAGCTATACACACAAAGTATTATCAGTACTAGTCTTTTATTAGTTTTATATAGGGCGTTTCACATAAAAGTTGCCACCCTCCTTTATTTTCGTAAATTTTTAACAAATAACAAAATGTTTAAAAGGGCAGACGAACTTTTTGTTTTGGTTCTACAAAAGGCGTTTTTGGCTCACTCTGTTTGGCTGTAATGCCCTATTTGTATGGACGCTTATACGTAACATGGAAAAAATAATAACTTTTATTTATTGTCCGGAAAGTAATTTTTTAGACCATAAAACGAGTGTCGTGTCGTTAATTAATTTTAAAATAATCAATATATTATTTAATATTCCTTGGAAGAAATATGCACTTAAGTTACTTACGGTTGCAAGTTTTAAAAATATATTTTTCCTCTTTTAGTTGAGGAGTT
>MU191404.1:15723-31093 GCA_016904865.1 Pissodes strobi
AATTATTGCTTTTATATTTGACTCAAACTACTTCATTTTTGACAACCAATATTTTAAACAGATTTTCGGTACCCCCATGGGTTCGAAGCTTTCTCCAATTTTAGTCAATTTTGTACTCGATGACTTGGTCAGGGATTTCCTGCAATATGTGCCATATCATATTCCTTTTGTCAAGAGGTACGTGGATGACCTTCTTCTTTCTGTGCCTAGAGACAGGATTGCAGAAACATTGGAGCTTTTTAACACGTATAACCAAAACATCCAGTTCACTGCCGAGGAAGAAAGTGACAACAGTGTTCCTTTCCTCGACATGAAAGTCATTCGATCTGACGACAACATATTAAGGACCATTTGGTACAGAAAACCGATGGCCTCAAACCGGTTTATAAGTTACAGCTCATATCATCCTTTCAAAATGAAGGTAAACCTGATTTTGGGCATGAAAAGTAGAGCGATAAAGCTTTCTCATCCAATACACAAAGATTCAGCTCTCAGATCTCTCAAGGCAATATTGCTGGAAAACTCTTACCCTGTCAAGGTTATCAACAAGTTTCTTTATGACACAAGCTATGCTGTTCCAGAAAATATTTTTTTACAACCCAGCCAAACCTTGACTTTGGCATCTCAATCTTTACGTCCTTCTGACAATGAAGTATTAAATACAGATAACAGTGTCAACAATACTAACACTCATTTCTCAGTTGTGCCTTATATTGAAAACCTCACTCCACAGCTTATAAACCTTTTCAAGACAACTGACGTCAAGTTTGCCAAAAGACAGGTTAAAATAGTTTCTAATTTGTATAGCAAAACTAAGACACCTTTGTCAACCAAGGAAAACTGGAATGTAGTTTATAAGATTCCATGTAACGATTGTGATTCAGTTTACGTTGGCCAAACATCAAGAAACCTCGTGTGCCCTTTCGGAGCATGTCATCAAGGAGGGTCACACCATCAACTTCAACGAGGCAACAATCTTAGCGAAAGCTAATAATTATTATTAGAGATTGTTCTTGGAAATGGTTAATATTAATAACACCGAAAATTGCCTAAACAAAAAGAGTGACATCCAAAACTTAAGTTCCATTTACAATTACCTCCTTAAATAAGGATAAATTTCAATCATTGTCGGAACAGGAATTGCCTCTAACAATTTCCACATAAATGTAACCATTTCCATTGACTGTCTACTTTTCAAATTTTCATCATTCCGCGCACCTCGGTTCTACTCTGTTCTGTTCCTTCGCAGTTCCCTGCAATCACGTCTGTTTCTAGATCTGTTCCTGTCCACCTGTCATCTGTCAGCCAGATCTGTCAGGCGTCAAGCAACACCTGTTTCAGCAGGGATGGTTTTTTAAAAATGTGCTCGTTAATTTTACATTCTGTGTTCATCCGTTTTAAATTTTGTATACAATTCACAACCTGACAATGCCTGATTGAATTAATTAATATTTACATGTTAAGACTTTTAATTTTCCTATAAGGATGTTCTTTGTTGTTTTCTTCTGTGTAGCTCGCATTGGTAAGTTGAAAAAATGTAATTTTTTGATTGTGGTTTTCCACTGCAATGTGTTTTTTATAACTTTTAGTAAGTCCTGATGATGAGGAGGATTGTCCTCGAAAGCTTGACTAAGTAATAAAGAGTTTACTCAATTGGCCTTTCCTGTTTTTGACTGCATCCCCAAAAGTTTACTGCTTTATATATATATATATATATATATATCTAGTTACACAAGGTGTCCAGAAAAAAATAAATATGAACAACTTTTCTGGGCACCTTGTATATTCTAAAAGTAATCACCCATGTATAATTATTGTTGCATTTTAACTATGCTCCGTAGCTATTTTGATTAATTAACCACGATGTAACTTGCCTTAAATATACTTAGATATGTTTTAAAAAGAAGTTTTTTTTCTTGCTTGTGCATTTTGTGTTTTGTGCTGTGACTTTAGAGTAAAGTAGATGCTCCTTAATTACACAAGAATGAATTTATTCAGGTGAACACAAAATAGAGTTATTAGGTGTGAAAAGCGCTCTGTAAGGTTTGCGGTTATAGCCAATAACACCGACAACACAAGGACTCGGCCCCGGGATGTCAGAGCCGCATGACGTAGACACAGTGAGGTAAGGGCTTTATCCAATAACAAGTGTATTTGCAAATATTTCAGATGAGTAGGAAGGCAGATTTCAAAATAATTCTGCTTTAACTTTTATATTACCTGAGCAACTAAAATTACATATATTAAGCAAAGCAAGATTGTTGACTGACCCTACATTGGAAGAAAAAAACATGTCACCATTTTCAATATTAAATTAAAATAATTAATAATGGTGATAGAGTTCCGGGAGTTAGGACTTTTTTTTATTGGCAATTTCTTCCTCTTTAAGAACTTTTTTTTAATTCTTAGCTACTAATAGTTTTCGAGTTATTTGCAAAAACTAAATTATTTTTTATCTTAATTTCGTAATAAATTTTGTAATGTGTGCGGGATTGATACTTTGCACATTTTTCTAGGCGACATTCCGAATCCAATGAGCCCTGGCCCATATTTTTAAAAGCAGTAGCAATAATTAACATTATTTTGAACTTGTAAAAGTTTTCCTTTCCTTTTTGATTTGAAACTTCGTTTTCCCATAATAAAATCAGGAAGTCAAGAAGAGCTCAGTTGACGACTGGCACCATCTTCTAACCAAAAGCCCTTCAAATGGTGTTAAAATATCCCTTTTTAATGCTAAAAGGGCGCAAAACTCATTGTAAAGTATGCGGTCGGCATGGGCTGCAAGTTCCCGTCCTCAACGTGTTACCTACATGTAATGACGTCACGCTGGAATGCCGAGTCCTTATTTTGTCGGCGTTATTGTTATAGCTCCTCATCACACATTTTTTCTTGGATCGATTCATGATTTTTCCCAAGGTTTGCACCAACATAGTGTGACTTAGATTCATAATCCGACTTAAGCTGAATTTATTTAATAAATAATGATTAAAAAGATTGTTAGTAAGTTCTGATACAAGTTGCAGAATATACGGAGGTGTAAAGATACGATCTGAAATTATTAGAACTGAGCCAAACTAAGTTCACATCTTATCAGAAATGCAAGCACAGAGTGCTGAAAATAGACGACGAATATATAAATGAGCTTTCGTTCATTCTTTTGTAATTAAGAATCGTTGTTAGAAGCCAAACATAAGGTAATCTTTGTCCTACAGGGTCCGTCTAGTTTGCCCACCCCAACGAATCTACAAGCGAACGTATGGCCGCCCTTGCTGCCATTACGAGAAAGTCCTATTTTAGAGTTAACTGAACAAATGGAGTCCATGTAATATGTTTTTCGTAACGATTATAGTTAGAACGGATACAAAGATGGTCAAATAGGAGTGCCAATTACTTCTTTAATTATGATAAATTAATATTTAGTTAGGCTATCAGAAATAGTGACTGAAAATACGCGGGGGTTTCAGGTTCTATTACATTCACTTACTTCAAAATCAATAATCATTAGAAAAGATTCAAATCAATGTCGCAGTTCATTATAGAAATACAAAATTATATTTAATTTCTGATGACAGATAAGGGACGAAGGAAAATATAGTGCTTCAGCTCATTCCTATCTAATCAATGCACAGCACCTGCGGCCAACATTGGAGTGAGAGGTCCGAGAGAGAGAGATGGAGCTAAGACAGGCAAAAGGCGCGGGGTTTAAACGATCTTTAATGGGATAATATAGGGATAGATCGTTTTAAAAATCTATTTAATAAACTTCAAAGGATATAAAAGGATAAAAATTTAGGGAATGACTTTAACCAAAAGACAAATAAATAGTTTAACATAATACTATACTTATATTACTTTTTTAAATTTTTAAAAAGAAACTATATTTTTAATCATAGCTAGTATTACAAAACAAATTTCAAATTTTGACGCGAATACTATAGAAAGAGGTTTTTGGGTGCGCTGAGTTCAATTTTTGCATCTAAAAAATCGTACGATTTTTCTGTACCTAAATATTTCGAAAAAAGTGGATTTAAAAAAAAATATATCATCCTCTATAATATGGTTTCGAAATTTGTATTTTCATGAGGATAACATGCAAATGGATCCCTTTAACCATTTCCGTAATAAAAACGAAAAATAAAAATATTTTTCGGTAATAAAAATGAAACAAAAAATTTCAAAAATTATTTTTCGAAAATTTTAAATTTTGACGCGAATACTTTAAGAAGGGGGTTTTGGGCGCGGAAAATTCGATTTTTGCATCTAAAAAATCTGTATCTGTAACATCCTGTATATGATTTTTTAAATTTTATGTTTATGTTAATAGCATATATAAATGAACGCCTTTAACAGTTTCCGTAATAAAAACGGATATTTTTATTTTCAAAAATTATTTCTGAAAAATTCATGGGTATATACCGGGTGATTCTCAAAAGTGGCTCACCCCTATAACTTTTTTGTTTGTAAAGATAAAGAAACAAAATTTGGGGATCGTATATACGACAGGAATCTGCATTTATCAGAGTAATCAGCTGTTTCCGTCAACTTCCGGTGTGACCGGAAGTGACTCCTACAGCTTTGCGAAAATTGATGAAAATAATGTGTGGTATCAAATGAATGGTGGAAAAATGATCTTACAAGATATCTTAATGAGCCAGTTATCATTCCATTTGAAAAAAACGGAGTTAACCTAAAAAACCTAATTTTAGCTAATTTGAAACCCAATAAAACGAAAATAATAGACAATAAAACGGTATTGGTATTTTTACGTGCTATTTGACCAAAAACTAAAAGTTCTAACCTAATCTAAGCACTCTGGATTGAACAATAAAATTTTTAAAAAATTGAAGCCTATGTGTCAAAATTTGACATATGAGGTGTCATTATACTCAGAATGTCAGTATAAATGAAAATAGTAAGAAAAAAATTGGGCTTGCAATTTAAGAATAAAAAGTAGGGGTCACTTCCGGTCGAACCGGAAGTTGACGGAAACGGCTAATTATTCTGATAAATGCAGTTTTTTGTCTTATAGACGATCCCCAAATTTTTATGCTATATCTTTACTAACAAATAAGTTGTAGGAGTGAGCCACTTTTGAGAATCATCCGGTATATGCATACCCTTAAAAAAATCGAGTTTTTAATTAAATCGGCTGTAATTAGAAAACGGTAATACTTAAAAGTAAACGGTAAATGGCAAAAAGATGGGTTTCATGGGGTACTTTAATGTGCCGTATTCCGTTCGATCGTACCACGCGACGTTTCGTTTTTTTTTTTTCAAATCGACCAAACGTGATTTTTATATTTTCCTAATTTTCTCTGCAACGGAAAAAGATATTTTAAATCGGTTTGCACCAGTATCTGCGACATCTCAGAGTCGATCGAAAAGCTTTAATAAAAATTTTCGATAGGACTTTAAATAAGGTAGATATTTGATAAAATATAATTTTCGTCTCAAAATTTAGCATTTTGCCACGACGGAACATCGTAGGTGGATGATCTTTTTCATTTTGATTACTCTAAGAGCGGGTCTTTGGGTGCGTGGAGTTCGATTTTTGCATCTAAAAAATCGTACGATATTTCTGTACCGAAATATTTCGAAAAAAATGCATTTTTTTCAAAAATAATTTTTTTTCCACTCTGTATATAATTTTAAAAATTTAATTTTATGTTGGTAACATATAAATAGATCCCTCTAACCATTTCCGTAATAAAAAAAAATCAAAAATAAATTTTTAAAAATCACTCAATAATGATATTGGCGTTATTAATATCTATGAATATGCGTTTTTAATATCTTTTTATGTTTTTTTTTTGTTTTATTTTTAATTATCAAAATCAAAAATAAATTAACCTGTTTACTTAATTCTACTATTTTTTTTTTATTAAAAATAAAGGTTTTAATTTTTTACTTACAGAAAACAAAATAAAATATTTTTATAGAATATAAAAATTTCAAAAGTAACAAACTATTTAAAACTACGCTAAAGCAAAATAAGTAATTAAAAAAAAATTAAAACACATATTCATATTAATAACGCCAATATCAACTGAAAAATGATAAAAAAAAATAAAATTTCGTATCTAAAAAAAGAAAATTGATGATGACCCCTTGAAGACGAAACGTCGGATTCCAAAGTCACCACCATTGGATTGAGCGAGGAAAGTGGCAATGCAAAAGTGCAATTGAGTTTGAAATCCGTTTTTAAAGAAGCACGGGAAAAAAATAAAACGATTTTTCAATATTCTGGAAATTCTCGGATATTTAACACTTTCTAAATGGGATATTGTTAAGCGCCTAAATACGCAATTTCGCTCTAATTTGACCGACACTGTATCTGTTACGGTTTTCGAGTTCCCCAAACATAGACTCGAATTTGAGCCACCCTGTACAGAACTCGTGGTAGAAATTACATTAGTCACGTTTAAGTGACCACTGGTAGTCAATTTATCCATCGATCGTAAGAATTTAACTAGAGAGAGAGAAACAATTAGTAGATGACAGAACTAGTTTGTTCAGATATATAACTCTATAGTTATAGCGTTTGGATTGAAACAGTAACTCTGTATAATGTGCAGTATATATAGCGTTAAAGTTAGGACACTGTATAAATATTATTTTGAGAAATGACCTCATTGCCTACGACAATAAAATCAAACAAGGCAAGTATAGAGGACTTTATACTTTATAAGAAGTACAGTCGACATAGATATAAAATAAAATATCTTTTATAATTATCCTTCGCATCTCCGCCGTCCCTCATTACACTTTGTAGTATACAACCTTTAATGAGGGACGGCGGAGATGCTCGGATAATTCCGATCGATCTTCCTTACAGGTAAGTCGATTGATCTTGTAATTCTAGTATATAGAGTCCACGAAACATCGCTATAGCAGATAGCAAATGTTCATCATTCTTTACCTTTAACTATCTCGCTTATTATTGAGCAAAAAAAAACGATGATTGCTGGAAATCGAGAAGAAAGTTGAGACATATATATATCTTCATATCTCCCCCCCCCCCTCATTTGAAGGCCATATTATGATAGAATAAAATGTTTGCTTCAAAATAATTTCACAGAATCGAAGCATCACGAAATTTAAATACGAAGAAAAATAAACCTAAAAAAAGTAAAAAAATATCTGATATTAATTTTCTATCTCTTTTTTTTTACACGTTTGCAATAACAAAACAGTAAAAAGTTCTGGCACTTTTTCAAGATTGAATTTGACTTTGACAACACAATGTAATGTTTGTTGAAAAAAAAAATACAAAAAAACTCAATTTTAGCGAATGACTTAAAATGATAAAGTAAATAAATATTGTAAACTTAAGTTCTATTTATAAAAAGTTAATTATTATGCTTATTATGTAAAAAAGTGTCAAAAACATTCAGTAAGTATTTATCAAATTTTAGTCTAAAAGAGCGCGCAAACCCAATAAGCGAAATATCTTAAAGGCAAGTTCAAACTTTCTCCATCATGCAAAATCGAACCTTCAAGGTAAAGGCTAATATAGTATATTTCCTAACTAGTGCGGAAAGTGCCACTTTTCCGCACGCGATTGCAGTTGGCCGAACGACGCGTAGCGGAGTTCGGCCAAGCAATCAAGTGAGGAAAAGACACTTTCCGCACGAGTTAGGAACGCTATTTTTTCTACTTGCGTGCGGAAAGAACATGTAAAAATAAAGAAACAACATATTGAAATTTTATTAATTTTTATTAAAGCATAAAGAGAAACTACAATCTATTCTACTACTTATGATTAATATTAATAGTAAATTGGCAATTTGATGCATTCTGTAAGTTGATCGCTGATGCTATTAGTTTTTTTGGTTCACAATATCATAAACGCGTCTTGCTTTAAGTTGCCGTTTTTAATTTATTCGAATTGTTGACAGTAAGTTGGCAGGGCGATAAAGGCAAAATTTGACATATTATACGCTAATTGTTACAACTGACACTGACGTGGCCTACTAATTGTTATGTTATTATTAATAGCAGTTATTGATATTTATGATACTGGGTGTCCCAAATTTGTAGGTATATTTCTTTTGTATAATAATTCTTTTATAATTATAATTAGTTTTCCGCTTTGTTATAACGAACATGACGCGTTCCCCTAAATTTGGTATTATCAATATAGAAGTTACTGTGTGACAAATTTGTATACTTTTTTTGATATTTTTACTTTTCCGCACTAGTGCGGAAAAGTAGTGCGGAAAAGTACTTTTCCGCACTAGTGCGGAAAAGTGGCACTTCCTAAACTAAATTGAGTGCGGAAAAGTGAACTTTTCCGCATGCAAGTAGAAAAAGTCAGTTAATAGCGAAAGTCAGTAACTGAAAATGTAACGAAGCGAATTTCCTGCCATGTTAAGTAAACCAAATACGCCCTTCTAAGCCCATTTTGCTTGAATTCAATTTTCAATCTCCTAAGGCGGCAGCTAAGGAATCTACGTTCGTGGAGTCATGTAGAATGCGAGAAGTATCTGAAGTCCATCTCCGTCTAGCGCATAGCAACTCTTAACCCTATCGAATATACAAAAGATAAAGTCATTGGTGCTCCCCTTTCCACGTACTTTTTCTTTTACGGCCATCGATTTCGCGACTCACATAGACCCATTATTCTCCAAGACTCCAAGCAAACGATGCGTTTCTTTAGGCCCAGACAGAGTCAGTGGATCTAGAACAACTCAGTTACTTACTATTCAAATCAACTTAAATACGTTAAGCTGTAGTAAATGAAAGCAAACCTCTTAAAATCCACTTGAACATAAAATATACTAGAGTAAACTTACATTAATAATAATAATAATAATAACAGAAGATCATAACGAAACATGCAGTGAGCTTAGGGAGAAAATACTGACCACCCTAAAAGAAGTAAGGATAGACGAAAACACACAAAGTATACCCGTAAAGAAAATAAACAACAACGGAAAAGCCAAAAAACTAACCAAAGGCGGCAATGAGGCAATTAAAGAAATAATAGGACAACCAACCATACAGAAAAACCTGACGGCAATCAACAACCTCGCGTACGCAACAGCACCAGCAATACAGAACATCCTAATACCAGAAAAAAAAAACGGAAAGGACCTAAAGCGAGAGAAGAAGAACCACCATGGAAGCGAATAATCCAGTGTCGAATAGCAACGTTGAGAAAAGATCTATCACAACTGAAAGAGACACAAAGCCCTACGCTCAGTAAGACAATAAAAGAAAAGAAAATAGAACTATACGCGAAGTACCACATCACCAAGAAGACTCATCTCACGGCAATGCATAAAAAACTGAAACAACAAATAGCAGCGAAAGCCTACATAATAAAACCATCACCGAGAAAAGCAACCAGTACTACGAGAATAAACAGTACACGGAAAACCCACACAGACTCTACAACGCGATATTAGGGAAGAAAACGTAATCAGAGTGACGCCCAAAGAGACAGAGGTACAACAGTACTGGAGAAGCATATGGAAAAGAGGCATCAGACACAACAGTACTGCGACCTGTTTCAGAGAGAATACGAAAAAAACATCCAAAATAAAACGCATGGAATGGCCCGACATCAACCTAGCCGAACTCAAGCTAACAACTGATGGAACAACAAACTGGAAAGCAGCAAGGATAGATGGAATACCAAACTTCTGGTGGAAGAAACTAGAAGCAATACATGAAACCCTAGCAAATTCTGACAACAGTATGATAAAGGAAAAACAGGAGAAACCAACAAAAGGCAAGACCCACCTGATTCCCAAATCCGAGGACACTGAAAAAGCTAAATCATATCGCCCCATAACCTGCTTGAACATTATGTACAAAATCCTAACAAAGATAATATCAGACTCTACTCACATCTAGTAGAAAACAACCTCTTCCCTGACGAACAAAAAGGATGCGTCAAGAACTCTTGCGAGTGCAAAGACCACCTCTTAAACAGCAACATGATCCAAAAAGACTGCAAGAACAACCGCAAAAACCTATCAATAGCCTGGATTGACTATAAAAAAGCTTTGGACAGTATACCTCACAACTGGCTAGTGGACACCATGAACATATGCCGAACATCCCCAACACTACTAGCCTTCATACCGAAAGCCATGACCACTTGGAATACTGACCTACACCTGTCAAATGGCTCATCAACCCTCATAATCAAGAAATTAACATCTAGAGCGGTATTTATCAAGGAGATTCGCTATCACCGCTGCTGTTTTGTATGTCCCTGTCGCCCCTGGGTAACAACCTTAAGACAACAGGCAATAGGATACACTTGCAGAAACGAGAAGCAAAAGATAATCTCCTGCAAGTTGATGATCTGAAGCTGATAGCTAAAAGCGAAGACGAACTAACGCAACAACTGAATTTAGCAGAGCATACAAATGCAATTTGGACTACATAAATGCGCAAAGGCTACATTCATCAAAGGAGAGCTACAAACGAAGAAAAACATAGTACTAGACAAGAACACCGGTATCAAGGTAATAGAACAACACGACGTGTACAAGTACCTGGGAATTGACGAGAACGACGGAATACAGCACAAGAAGATGAAAGTGGAACTGGAGAAGGAATACTACAGAAGAACCAGAGGAATACTCAAGATCGAACTCAATTCCAAAAGCAAGACCTCTGCCATTACCACCCCAGCAGTCCCTGTAATACAATACAGTTTCGGCATCATCAAGTGGACAAATGGACACACTTGGAAGCTACTCAACATCCACGGCGGACTCCACCCCAAAGCCGACGTAGACCGATTATACTTGCCACGAAACCAAGGAGGGAGAGGCATGCAAAGCCTGGACACTGTCACACCATCACGATAAGGGGACCGGACGCTTACCTCAAGGTGAAAAAGAAAGACAAGTACATCGGCATGGTGAACCGACAAAGAGACCGAAGCAGGAAGGAAGACAATAGCGAAGACGACGAAGTGGTAAACGTCAACCTGAAACAAAAAGAGTCAAACAGATTAAACAAGGATTGAAACAACAGAAGAGAAGAGAATAGACAATGTGGAAGGAAAAGGCCCTACATGGACAAATCGAGTCGAAAAAGGAAACCATCAACACAATTGCATCTTAAAAGTGGCTCACCTATGCAAACCGAAAAAATAGAAACCGAAGCACTGGCAACTACATGTCAGGAGCAAGCTATAGCCACCAACTGTATGAAGGCAGACATAAGACCAAAATGTAGACTGTGCCACGCCCATTCCGCTTACAATACAGTCGCCGCCCACCTGCACTGGGACATCTGCAAGGAGTATGGAGTAAAATTACATGAAAAATGAGACAAACACACAACCCAGACATCGACATTCCTGAAACCACAATAATATGGGACACACAAGTGGAAACTGACAGAACCATACTAGCAAACAAGCCTGACATCATAGTGAAAGACAAGAAACAGAAAGCATGCATGCTAATAGACGTAGCAATCCTTTCGGACTATAATACCACTCAGAAGGAAACAGAGAAACGCCTGAAATACAAAGATCTACAAATTGAAATACAACGCCTATGATCAATCTAATCAAACGCTTTGTGGAAGTTCGTGTAGATTACGTCGCCTTGGCGCCTATCATTGGGAGCCTCGCAGGCACAGTGCGAGAGAGAATACAGATTAGAAATACATGACCTTTTTGAGAAAGATCCGTGCTGTTGAACGAAATCTGTTTTGATCTTGGAGAAGGTAAATTTGTGCAGGATAATCTGAAATATTTTGGAGGTTATATAAGATGGAGATATAGGACGATAATTCTTAATAATTGTATGAATGGAATAGACCCTTGCCACCTTCCAAGTTTCAGAAAATATGCCCAGCTTCAGGATCGGATTGAAGATATAAAACTCGCTCGCAGAAAACAATGCAACGATCTCTAAAAATGAAGCTTGATATGCCGTTTGGGCCTGAGGTGATCTTGTCTTTAAGTTTTTGCTTGCTACAACTATATCATCAGAAGTTATTGGCGGAATGTCGATGATGTCGGAATACTCCATCCACGGATCAATATTTGCAGTCTTTGTAAACACTTTGGAAATAGTTGGAAAAAGCCGAAACGAGATATTGCGGTCCGTGGTAAGAGTGATTAGTGTCTTTCATAGTGGCTGGAATGCGGGATTGAGCTCTCTGATGGAGGCGCTGTTCTGATCCCTAGCTGCAGATACGTAGCAATATCTACAGTGAAGACAAATTTTCTTCTTGACGAGATTAATTTCTGTACCTCTCTTGGCCTCTCTTTAGATTTTGTGCACAAATCATCATTCGTTCTTTCTAGATATAATATGACAAAATGCAAACTCATAAGTGACCCAAATAACCATCATATTTGTCGGGAATGTTATATATAAAAAATACAATCTTCGTTTCAAGAACCCAGAGTATCAATGAAGAAGATCGGCTCATTGACGATAGAAACATCACACAGCGACCCAAGACGAAAAGCCCACGGAAAATCAGAGAAGTAAATTAAGCTCAAGTGCATGCATATGATGGACCCATGGACCAAAACATCAGTAGATGTAAAGCACAGGTTCTAGACCAATCCATGTGATCACTAGTGATCCCTAGTCCTCCTACCAGGCCGCTAGTCCTCCCACCTAACTTTACGTCGCCATTCCGCTTACCTAATTTCAAACCATTATCCCCCTACTTAATTTCATGTCTTTATCTCCACCTAACTTCAAACTACTGTCCTCCTACCCAACCAATTTAACTCCGCCCACTTCCCACTCTTATCCCTACCATTGACCTACTTTCCAACGAATAAAACCAGTCACCAGTCACACGATCTCAACGATTAGTAGGTATTGAGCTTTCGCTGGTCAGAGTAACTCCTAAAGATGTTTCAATGCAGTGATTATAATTTACTGAAAAGAGAAATACGTATAGACATAAACGAGAATCATGTCCTTTTCAACTAAAATTTCAACAAGACAAAATTAAAAGATTTGCAAAATTGAGGGCTGAAGAAGAAGAAGCTACTAGCATCCATTCAGTTTTCAACACTCCCCTTAATATAACCTTATAATGTATCAAGAAAACTCAAAATAAAAAATCAAGAAAAACAAAGAGAAAAATGAAAATTTTTCAAACACAGGTACCAGTGACAAATACCTTAGCTTAGATAATAGAGAAATCACACTTAGGTGACAAAAAATAGGAGACAAGGAAATAAAAAAGAAAGTTATTTAAATAAGAAGTAGAAAATGGAACTAGAGTTCTGATGTTGAATACCTTACAGGGCAAGCAAAAAAACTAGGAAATGAAACTAGAAAAGAAGGGTTTAAGAACCCAACTGTCTCAGATAAGTACCTTACCGGAAAATCAGAAGCAGATCCTTGTTCAACAAAATAGATGAGGCGCCTCCACCACGTGTCATAGAAGAAGGCTGCTTGTGTGCTCTTTCAGGTTGCGTAGCTCAAATAGTGATGGAGAGCATAAATTCGCTTCATTTGAAAACAAATGCACATCTATGGGTTACTCGGTGCTGCGCATGTCTTTGTGTTAGCGAGCGACTAATGGTGACGAGTTCTTTTTAGTGCCGCTCGAGCATTCCTTGCATTTGTTTGATTCTGCCGCTCGTGCCCTCCGAGCCGCGAGCTCCGCGCGACGCAGTCCATGCAAGTCATCGCATTTGACCGCTAGCTTTAGCTACCACTTTAAAAGCAAAATAGGCCGAGAAGAGTGTATTTGGTTTATTTAAAATAGCAAGAAAGTCACTGCGTCACAATTCAAATAACATACTTTCACCATTAACTGACTTGTTTTAAGGAGGTACCATTCAGTGGGTCTTCCCCTTGAAGGTTAATTAAATAAAGTAATGATAGAACATCCAGGGGGCCTCTACCTTGAAGGTACAATTTGGCACCGGATGAACGAAGACTGTTTGAACTTGTTTGCGCGCTCTTTTATATCAAAATTTCTTGAATGTTTAATAATAAATAATAACATTTAATCTTCCCAAGCTAATAATAAGCGAGCATGCTGCAGAAATCTGTCCGAAAGTGCTTTTTTGAAATATGTCCAATCCAAAAAAAATCTGTCGCCGACTGTATATTCTTATATATTATATACAAAATTCGTTGATTAGCAAACTAGTATTTCATATGTTCGCTTTTAAATAATTGACAAATAATTCAGTCAATATTTAGGCAAATGATAATCAAATAGAGTTGCTGTAAAGTTTGATAATAAGGTTTAGATGATGTCTAGCGGTGATAATATAGATTATATAAGCAAACCGGAACTTACATATTACATAGCTACGAGGGAATTGTGACTTGAACTTCGATTAGTCACTTTAAACCGTCGTTAAATTAATCAGGATTTTGATGTGTCCGTGCCACACTGCTTAGTTTAACAGTGCCTAATCGGAGTTGAAAGTAGTAGCCCTAGGTTAATAATAATTTAGTTCATTATCTGTAAAGTTTTATTTATATGATGAACGTCGAAGCTCATGAATTTTAGCTTTTTAAAACTTTGGTAAAATAGTTAAACACCTTCTCTATACAAAGTTCTTATCGCTTATAAATGTTTTACGAAATATATGAATGGATATATCTCACAAGTATCGAAATGGCATTGTGTTATCTTCAGTATTTGCCTATACTTTTCATGCACACAAGGGGCAAAATGTAACTTTACGAAAACTAACTCACAAGGACACAAGGGGAAGTAAAGTGCAACGCTGTCCCTCATATATACACAATATTTTCCTAAATACCATTTCGTAAAACAAAATTATATGCGACTATAGTTTCTAAGTTGGAATGTCTGAAATTTCGAATAAAATATCCTTTTCTTCATAAGCTTATAGTTTTTGTAGCTAAGACTCTATGACCGATTTTCTAGCATAACGGACATATAACACTGCCGGATGCATATACAGTAAAAACACCACTCGCGCTAGCTCTTTGCCATAGAATGACTGTAATATAAATGTACATTACACTCCAACACATGAACGGCAGTTACATTTAATGTATATTTATATTACATTCATCCTATGCCGAGGAGCTAGCGCGGGTGCTGTTACTGTATGTGCCTGCTGGATTGAGCATGCGGTCATAGCCTAGATAGAGCTTCATTCTATGATTATTTGAGTAATGTTTCTTTTATGTGCCTCACATTTATAAGCACACAACTGAAGTGAAACTTCTGCAAGATATTAGGAATTGAGTTTTTATTGTTGTTTCTTAAGCTTTTTTTCTCAACATTTGCCCCGGTTTCAACATTTTTTTTTAATGTTTTTCTACTTTTTTCCGCCGAAAACCGCATTTCTCTAGCTTTTTCTTGTTTATCAATTTTTTTCTTTATTTCGTTTTATAATACGTTTATTAACTTTCCGAACAATTCTTTC
>MU191405.1:0-18085 GCA_016904865.1 Pissodes strobi
GAAAGATTACTGCGCTCCGCTACGCGTCGCGCAGTAACATTCTTTCTCAAGCGGCAATCCATTACTTTGCGCTCTAAATACACAAATAACTATTTTTTGATTTTTTAAAGATTTTATACCATATCTGGCCCGAGGTGGGCATCCTATTTTCTAATAATGAATATACCTACATATTATACGGTTCAAATAAATAAAATAAATTAAAACTAACTGAAATTAACCGAAAGATGATTGCACGACTAACCAAAAGCAAATTTTGGAGACTAACTAAAATTGATCAAAAACATTAAAGTGGCTAAAATAAATTAAAACTAACTAAAACTAACCGAAAGCTGATTGAATAAGTAACCAAAAATAAGAAAGCATCGAAATAGGTTAAAACGTATTGGGATAGGTTACAATTGAGTTAAGACTAGTCAAAACGAACCGAATTTTGGCGAATAACCAAGACTAGCCAAAAACATAAAATTTGATTATAACGTACGTATCGGAGTCGGTTTAAATGACTGAAATAATTTTGATCTAACTGAAACTAGCTGAAAGTTGTTTAAACGACTAACCAAAAGTAACCAAAAGCACCAAAATGGGCTAAAACCAATCGGAACAGATTTAAAATATTACAGTACCGTTATGGCTGATTATTTATTAATATATCCTCTCTACAAGAACTATCAGAATTACAACACAAATTGTGCGTTTTTATTCATCATTTTGAAAGTCCCCCGGTTGCATCATTGCGAAGGACTATGAATTTTTCGCTACTGATCAGTGAAGAATGCATTTTTTATCGTATTTATTTAAGTTTTAAATTCTGATTTTCAGAGACACTGCATAAAAATTTGCCATTTTTTCTTAAACGCGAATTTCAGCGACTATAAAAAATTTGAGACCTCCTGTGATTATTTATAATTTGCAGGTCGCCTTTCCCTTATTTATTGCTGAAAACCGCACTTCCCTATCATATTGGGGTAATTTCTAAACAGCGATTATCCGAGAAACTGCAAAAAGTTGTTTTATAAAATGCGAATTTCAACGGCTGTAAAAAAATTAAAACATCTCGTAATCAAATCAAATTTTTGAGATTTATTGATCTGCTATTTCTCAACTGATCGGTGAAAACCGCATTTTTCTATATCATTTGATTAATTTATAAATCGCGATTATCCGTGGATCTGAGAAAAAAATAGATTTCAAACGGATGATGTTTCGTTAAAAGCGAGTTTCAGAGGCTACAAAAAAATTTGAAACCTCCTATAATAATCGCTTTAGATATTTCCGGATTTATACAGCCATTTTTCCTTATTCACCAGTGAAAACGGCATTTTTATCGTATTCGGTAAATCGTGATAATTAAAGGCAAAAAAAAATTAAAATATCCTATTTTTTTTAAACGCAAATTTCAGCGACTAAAAAAATGCAACCCTTCATAATAAATTTAAATTTTCATGATTTATAGAGCCATTCTGTCACCATTAATTAGTAAAAACCACACTTTCCGATCATATTTCGTTAATTTATTGAAACCTCCTATATTCGTTTAACATTTTCAGCACTATTAGAGTTGTCCTTTCACTATTGATCAGTCGAAACCGTATTTTCATATCATATTTGGTTAATTTTTAAATCGCGATTATCCGAGGGTCTGCGAAAAGAATAGATATACAAACATATAATTTTTTGTTAAACGCAAATTTCAGTTTCTATTTGAATCCTCATACTTCAAATTTCAAGAATTGACTAATGAAAACCACACTTTCCTATCATACTTGGTAGATTTTTAAATCGCCATTATACGAGGGTTTGCGAAAAGAATAGGTTTAAACATTTTTTGTTAAAGGCAAATTTCAGAGGCTTCAAAATATTTGAGACCTCCTGTAAACTTGTCATATTTTTGGTATTTATACAATCGTTTTTTACTACCGACCAGTGAAAACTGTACTTCTTTAACATATTTGGTTATTTTTTGAATCACAATTATGCGACGATCTGAAGAAAGAAATAGGACATTTTAGGTCTGGGCAACACAATAGTGATGAACTACTACTTTAAACTGGCCAAAATATAATTAGGCAAAAGGACAGAACACCTCCCTATATAATATAATGTTTTGATAGTAAGAGCCTTTCCCCATAACATTTATTAGCTGAGGATGAGCACAATCAACTGGCCGGCAAATTCTCTAGATCTAGGTATTAGCATACCGTTTATCATCGAATACTTTGGAAGCTGATAACAGAGCTGGTCGTCTCATTAATAGTTTTACTCTAAGTTTTCCATATATGAATAAGGGCATAACAGGCTCATTTGCCATTTTATAAATTATCCAAGAATTGACATGTGCAAAGGCGCATAAATGTCACCTAGTACCACTTTTTCGCTCTTATTTGAACCGCATATTTTCCTACGTCTCAACCATGCTGGTCGACGCCTCCCATCTGTTGGGCAGATAATTCCTAAATTGGAATTCTTCAATACTGAAGAATGTGGTGTTTTTTCCTTAGCTTCTCTATCCCATCTTCATATCTCTGATGAAGAGGTTCAATATATTCATGATTCGTTGTAACATCTTCGTAGTCCGCGCAAAAACTTCATTGCCTTCGGGTGGAAGTTTTGCGTAAGATGGGGTACCTTTTTATCGAGTAGGTAAAATGTTGTAAGAAACCCCATTTTCCTATCACTAGATACGTTTCGTTCGGTGGTTATTATGATAAAATGTCATGTGCTTGTCGTATGTCATGTTCTTCCAATTGAGATACTGTATAACACCCAAAATATTATCATCATCTTCATCCTCGTCGTTGAAACAGTCTACTTTAGGTAGGAGAACAATAATAATAGCTAATTCAACATCGTTGATAAAATTTGAGTAAAGCTCTGCTAGTGTTAAGACTTTTTGATTGCAACTCATAGTGAACTCTAAAATCTAAGAACAACAGTCAAACACTAAACTAGCTTTACACATACGGGTGAAAACTGGAAAAACTGACAATAAAATAAGAAATACATCTAACCCACTGCCATCTTCCAAGTCGCAATAATAAAGATTGCCACTAGTTTCCCCTCCTTATCAAAATAGGGTCGTCCAGAATATTTCAGATGGTTGCTCAGCTACATTTTCAAAACTAGCCGGTATCAAGCAATGTAGCATTTTACTATTGGTAAATACCAGCATCCTAAAAATAAGATAGGTAAAACCTGATGATCATAAGAAATATATATATGCAAAACTTATATAATGTGATAGTTAAAAATAGGTTATTAAAGTGCACCCTGCCAGCTGAATTAAAAATAAGTTCATAGTTGAGCATGAAATAAATATTATTATAATTGGTGATACTGACTTGAAAAAATTATGGAATTTTTAAAAACAAATATCATTGTTTCAATTATCAAAATAATTGAGCACAGTTTCATATGTATGTTTGTGATGTATATATTAAAAAAAGATAATTATAGACAGGACAAAAATGTAGAAAAAAAAACAGATTTTGAGTGTCCTATAAATATGACACTGGCACCTAATTGGTTAACCTGTTTGACTGTGCCGACATACTAGAACCCGAGAATACTAAACTGTTGAGAAGCGACAGCCGGCGGCGGTGTCTTTGATCTTCTTTTGATCTCGATGGGCCCGTTTTAGATGACCTTGAATGACTCTCGTTTGACATTAAAGCAGCATAATCCGAGAAGACAACGGTTTTGTCTTCTCGGATAATATCTTGTAGTACGGGAGCATGGGGAAGTAAATTATCTCATGAATCAGTAAATAAATCGAAATTATTTATTTAAAAAACTTATTATGTATAGGTATGTTGGGGTTTACTGATAATAAGATATGTCTAGATTTATAATATGTTTAGGTTACATCATACATTAGGGATAGGATAGAAAAATATACCAAAGACACTCACAGGGCCGTTTCTGACGGGGCTGCAGCACGTGCACTCGCACGGGTCGGCAGAGATTAGGGGGCGGCATTTTATTTACAACAAAGTTTTTAAACCAGCTTTTATAAAAAAAAATATGAAATAATAAAACACAGTAGCATTTAAGGTTTAATGAAATACGATAATTGACCCCTGGTTTACAAAAACTAACATTAAATATAAACCGAAGAACTACGTATTTGCCATCTTTGGCTAAGTCATTCAATTTAATGGTAAATGACGCTGCTAAAATAAACAACTAAATTGTTTAATTTTTCGACAATGTTCAAAAATGATATGTATTTTTGCAGCATCAGCTGTAAGGTGGGAGGTTTTGAGACTTAATATGCCTATATTAACTTTGACACCGTCAATCGATACTCAATGGGAAAGTAGAATAAATGTAATTAAACCTTTAATTTCAAATTTCAAAAAAGTTTACAACAGTCCTAATGAAATAGTCGATAACGATAAAAGAGACATAAAAACGAGAAATATGGCGCAAACATTAGCGGAGAAATTTATTTCATTTAAATTTATCTGGCATGATCTTCTGTCAAAAGTTAACGCTGTCTCAAAATCCTAAAATTAATCTTTGCGCATGTGTAACTGTTTCAAAAATTTAATTAACCATCTCGATGAAAAAAGGACTGATGAAAGTTTTGATCTATTTATCAAAAAAGCTGAATCGCTAGGTGCTGAAATTAACATATGCCCGAATTCCCTGTTGTTCGTCAGCGAAAAGTCCCATGTCCTTTCTCGTACGAGTCAAATGACGAGTTCGCTGTTGATCAAAAACGAAACTTTAGAGTAAATTTCTATTTTAGTATATTATTAGATACAACAAAATTCAATAAAATAAAGGTTTTATTTAGTAGAAGAATGTAACAATTTATCTAAATGCTTATACGAATTTCACGAAATGAACCTGGTGTTTTGCGAAAAGCATGTATAGATCTGGATTCTTCTTTACAAGGGCAGGGTAACTTCCCCTAACCAGATATCGACGGAAATGAACTGTGTAACGAAATTTTATCTTTTAACGCCATTGTTATCTATCGACAATGATCTTAGCTTCTGTTTTCTTAATTTAGCTGTAGCCTTAATTTCTTACATTACCTGTGACAGTGGCCTCTGGGGAAAGAAGTTTTAGAAAATTACAACTTATTAATTTTTTTAAGGTCTACTATGTCCCAAGAAAGATTGACGAGCCTTGCAACTATTTCAATTGAACAAGATATGTGCCAAAGCTTAGACCTATCAAATATAATACCTAATTTTGCAGCTAAGAAATCTCGAAGAGTTTTAGTTTAGTCCAACGGTATTCTGATGCATTTTAAGCTTTTATAACTCGAAAACGAATCAGGTTAAAATTTTCATTTTTAAGACATCTTTTTTAGAATTTATTTTTGCACATACAGGATGTGCAAAAATAAATTCTAATTTAATAATAATCATTTTCTTGTTGCTTTGAACAAGTGGCACGGATCAAATCTATAAACAAGATTTTTTCCTGCCAGTTCAAATTCGGCGTTTTGAGCATTAACACCCAATGATTTTGATAGTTCAAGGAAATTTGAACCCATGTCACTTGCTATGCCCTCGGCGATTTTTAACAATTAGTCAACACATTCTTCCAAAATATTTTTTAAATCTGCTGCTTTCAACAGAGACCCAACAAAAAAATAGGCAATTGGTTGCTTCCATCGCATATAAAGGCCTCTTGACATTATTACCAATACATTTTTACATATAGTGCTAGTTTTATTTTCATTTCCAATGTCTTCAAATCCTAAAATTTAATCAGATTTGGTCCTGTAGAGTAAGTTTGATTTTAATGACATTTCATCAATGCAAAGTAGACAGTGCCTATCCATTTTCCCATTTTCTTCATTGTTTTTGATTTAATTTCCAAACTCTTAAACATTGATTTATTGTTTAGGCCTGGTCTTAAATAAAGGCTTTCGGTCATCCGCTGTAGACTTCCCTTTGTAGGCAGTGATAGTAGCTTACTAAACAAATTGTAGGCCCTAGGACCATAAACCTAACTACTCCGAATAGACGCTCAGTTAAACGGTATAAAAACGTATTGTATTTGGACTCTCGCTTTCCCAAGCGAGCGTCCAAAGCTCGATTTCGGCTCGCTTACTTTTGCTACTCGGTATGAGATGGCGCGCAATTCGACGGTAAAATCATGCATTATTGCCGGTTGTCTTAAAACAAATGTGAGTTTGGGGAATATTTATGATTTAATGCGTTTCATCATAAACCTAACTGTGGTTTCGTTTATGGTTTTATAACGAAAAACGTTTGAAATAGAAAATAAAATATATCTCTTTTATGTATGTAATAATTATTATGAATATATGAAACATTAATTATTTAAATACAAAACCGATTTTTAAAAGACGTATAATAATACGTCTGTAAGTAGGTAGGTACCCATTAAATTAATTTAGGTGAAATAAAATGGGATTATTTAGTAAATTATTATGAAAATGTAACGATAGAAAATATCAAATACATCTATACAATTTATGTATGAAGTAGGACATACATCAATATGTAATAGTTGGTTGACACGAAATTGAATTGTAAGTATGTAGGTAAGTACATATTTATAATAATTCAATTAAAAAAATCATTAAATAGACGAAAATGTATGACGTTTGCCTTATCGTCGTCAACATCTCTATCAGATCTTCATTTATTCTTTCGTTGAATCCTAACTAAAGAAAAATTTTAATAATATCGCATTTCAAGGGAAAAATTAAATATTTTTTTCATAATACCTCTCCGAAAACTATAATTTTCGACGTCTCTGTAGAGCACAGAAAGTAAGTCATTTCGGTCCGGGCACGGGAAAATTTTTCCCGGTCCCTAATTAGGGAGCGGGAAAAATTTTCCCGTTCCCTGATTTTTAGTGCTAAATTTGCAGTTATTTAGTGACAGAATAAGCATAAAGTATAATAAATTGGGTTAAAATTAAACAGCGATGCAGTCTACAAGATTAATATACTACATTTCAGCGTCAATAGTCTAATTTTAAGTAAAATTATTTTATTTATTCCGACATTACATGTCACAAATACTTCAAAATTAGCTGCCTATTCAATTACAACAAAGCATACAAACACATTTCCATAGCAACGCTTGATGAATATTAGATAAATACCTGTCTTGCTTGTTTTGCAAGTTTGACGTTTGCTTTCATTTGAATACAAAATGTATTATGACATGATTTTGGATACGTAAAATTATAATAATTTTATGTTTATGTCTTGATTTCTGAGAGGTATTATGAAAAATATCGTTCATTACACGTCCAGAAACAGCTTTTCCTGAGCTAGCACGACTTCCGGTGTTCGGCTACTCCTCACACCAGAAACTGTCGTGCGCGCACCGGAAAAGCCTAGTTTCCGGACTGGTAATGAAATATACTATACCTGAATTATGGAAATATAAATTATTCCCTGCATGTCTAAGAAATCATACAGTTTTTTTTTTAAATTGGATTTTTAAGGTGGACTAAAAAACAAGCATTCCAAGAGGAAAATTTTATATTTTTTACTTATTGAAGCATTACAGATTACTCGTTAAATTCTCAGAATATGTAAAACAAAGTGTAGGTATGAGTCCTGAGGTAAGCGGCGCATTGCAACAAGAGCGAAAACCCTGAAGTAAAAAAAAAACAAGATTGCTCTAAAAAAAAATAAACATTAAATTAAATCACACCCATCAATTTATGACATTTTACAATTAATATAATAAAAGAGCTTGTCCTGGGATTTATCTGTGTTAATTTATTTTATGAAATGCATAAAAAAGATTGTTAGAATTACTTTTGTCAAGATAAATTTCCAGGTCTGGTATTATTTAATTTAGTTCCATTTTTTTTTTGTTTATAGTTCATATAAATGAAAACTTGTTTTTAAACAATTTTTTACTAAACTATGGGACATAATAATAAAAATATTGTATTTTTTCAAACATTTATTACGTCATGTTTTGAACGAAAAAAGATATCGAGATGCGGTTTGAATTATCTTGTTGAAAATTTTATTGAGACAAAGATACTTTATCGGAAATATTTCATTTTGGTATGAACTGTATTATACAGGGGTTGGAATAAGGCACTGCCAAAAATTCGAAAATTCAATCGGACCGAGAATTTTTATGGGTGAATCGAAATTTGTTTGTTTTATGCATCAGTTTAATTGCCTAGTTAATTAGAAAAAAAAGTTTGTCAAATTTTTTACATCTGTCATGTTTTTAGAGATACGCTTGTTTTTTTTTTATTTGGCCAATTAATTTATTAAATGACAAGGCAACTTAACATTGGTTGCCTTGGTTACATTTCTATTGATGTCTTATAATCACTACACCATTTTGTGTAGGAATTTATTACAGCAAAAAAATATTTGTTGTTTTCCGAAACTTTGTGATATTCATACTTTTGCAAAACAACCAAGAATTTCCTTCTACACAGAATGATTATTTTTTAGTTAAGTGCTTATTGGTGAACTTATTTCATGAAAAAAGTCCGTATAAACATGGGTCTGGAAATGCATTGTTTGGGTGTTGTTTTGTTATTAATATCTCCGCACTAGCCCATTACTCAGATACTTTTAGCCTTTTCTGGACACTAATTTAAGACAAGCAATAGCAAATTTTCTTAAAATATTTTTTAGAATTTGAAAGAAAAAAAAATACTTGCTTATTTCGAGAGCCAGGAACATAATAAAAAGGTTTTTTTTCTCGAAAGCGAGGTCAGATAGGAACAAAATTATAGCAGCAAAAAAGTATTTTTAGTTTCTTCATTTAATAAAAGCTACAAAAAAGTTAGTGGCGTACATTTCTCGAACAAAAATAATTGGAAAGATGCCCCCGGGGCATAATAAATTTAATAATTTTATTCTAGTTATGGCTAAAATAGACTTTTATCACCAAAAATAGACCTGCCAATTTCAAAAAAGTCCTTTTAAAAATATTTATAATATTTATAAAAGACCGATTTTTTAACACCCCATGTTTAGATGAACTTTCTTTCATGAAATTACTTTAGGAATGCGCTCTTAAATTTAATAAGTTGAGAGTGAAAGCTGTGTGCATGTACGAAATATACTAAATGAAACCCTCTTTGTATTCCATACATAAAATTTTAATCCAAAAGGACCTCTAAATTAGCCCAACAGAACGCTTTCGGCCGGTGCCATCATCAGCGTTACCTGGAAAGTGAGTAAAAGAACCACCCAGTAGCGGAGAACAGTGAATGCTGTCGAATTTTGGGTTAAGAAATTAAAATTTGCAATCGGCATTGTTATGTACATTATGGGATGAATAAAATTGTATTTTGAGTTTTAAATTTGAATTTTGAATTCTGAGTTTGCTAAGATATAAAAGATGTTAATTAAAAATTGTAAATTAAGCCTGATGAGCTTTTGTGTGTGTTTTTTTTTTGTTATTCAATTTTTAGTTGCTCGTCATTACCGTTTTTCACAATTTGCCTTGCGCTTTTAGAAAACTGGTTCCAAATTGGATCGAATAGCATTTTCGAAACATATCTACACTGGGATTTATACTCCATCCACCATGTTGCCTAATAGTCGAAAAGAAATTTTCCAGGAAGTCCTGATTTAATCTGTTAGTCAAAAGAAAAACGATTTTTTTTTTTGGATTTCTCCGATTTAAATAAGGCATGTATTGCACTGATGGTTTGAATCATACCATCAAAACAAGACGACCTTTCCGCCTTCGAGTTTTTTCATATTGAAAAATATTTAAGCCTTTTTTAAAAGTTTGGAATATTATGGTATTTTTGTCTGACAAAGCACAACCGTAAGGATTTTTTGAATAGACCCGTTTACTATTTAAGGAATCAAATAAATGAATCATATCTTCCATAAATTAGCAGTATGGTATGAATTCCATCTGCATGGATTTGTCAATTTTTGACACATGTTTTTACCGCTGCGGCAACAGTATGGGACAGAACCTGTAAGGCTAATTTAAAGGACATTTTTTCGAAACCATCTGGGTTAATATGTTTCTGAGAAAGCTTTGGCATGGCTCGTGCCGTATTCGAAGACTGATCTATTGCAAACACCCTTTTAATATGATCAAAACTTATATAATGTTCTCGAACAAGGTAAAATTATTCTGTAGCAAGTTATACCGAATATTTTTGAATAAATGAGGTACATCAAATAACCCAAAAATGTTTCTGATAAAGATAAAAATGGCGTTTCAGCACTTATTCCTAACAAACTAAAAGCTTTTCTATAGTTTGAATCCTGATCACAAACGATTGCTTTTGGAAGAAATACAACAGCATTTAAATTATCGAAGGCGTGCAAAATTGAAGATTTTAATTTTTCGCCTTTTACCGAGGTCCCGGACACAAAATATGAAAAAGGCAATTTCCCTTTGTGACATAGGCCTCGAATAGAAAAAACTAAAACTTGTTTAGCATGTTTCGGAAGACGTCCTAAAGGACCTAGATCCTCTGAACCCTCAATAATTTCTATTTTTTTGGAATATTCCAAATCTTGTTTAATCGACATTTCGGCAAAAGCCAAAATACAATTCCGTTCTTCACTAGACATGGTAGAATATATTTTTTTTAAGGTGATTTAAGACAGTTTTGTCGATTCCCGTTTTAAAGATGCATTCTCCAATCCAACTTCTTATACTAGAAACCCTGGAGAGAATTAAACCTTGCCGCATTAAAAAGCGGTAAGCTGAGGGAGATTTATAATAAAAGGAAATCTTTCTCCCGCGCCTTTTACCGCGAAACTGTATCCCCACAAAACTTTTTGCTGCTAGTGACAAAGAAGCAATTGCGGTAATGAGCAATGAGGGGACATTGACCTTTTGTCTTTTAATTTTTGTGTTCAATCTGATGTTTTTTTGTCTTAATTCTGCAAGCTTGCCGCATTTAATTTGCCTTTTCAAAAATTTGTTTTTTGGCAGTGGTATTTATTTTTTGAGCTGGTCCTTTAAATCATTTTGGCGTAGAAGGTGCGGAGGAGTTTAGTTTATTGCTGTTTTAAAAATCCGATTCCAAAAAATGCCTTTCGCATACATAATTGCGGTAGATTTCTTCCTTTGGTAAATCAAGTAACTTCTGATTTCATACAATATAAAGTTATTTATACAGAGTGGTTCCTTAATGACAGGCTAATATGTAAGGAGGTGATTATTGGACCCATTTTAGGAAAAAACTTCATATGAACATATGCCCTAAATGTCTTAACTTTTGAGATATATAGAGGTCAACTTTAAAAAATAATAATTATTAGACACTTTTGGATTTCTCTTGCGTCGAATTGCTACTAAAAGTCGCAGGAGAAATCCAGAGTTATTTCATCAGTAGCCTGTGGAAGTTTTCTGGCAAAACTATTATTAGACAAGCAGTGGTACGCCACTGACTTTTCTTAAAATAAAAAATATATTTATTTTTGAAATCCATATTTCTTAAGGAAAATATTTGATCACTTGATTTTTTTTAGTCTGACACACGGTTTTCACCTAAAAAAATAAAATCTAATTCTCTACATTGTGATATTGTCATTAACGTAATTGTTATGACCATGCAAAGCAACGATTATTGATTTTTTTTAAGCGAAAGCCTTCCATCGGACTTAAAAACCCCAACTGATCAAATTTGTTTAGAAATGTATGCGAATTTCAAAAATGGTTTTTATTTTAAGATAAAGGTGCGTACCATTTTTTTCTTCAAAAGTATTCAATGCAAAGCTGGTACGGACGCCACTGGAAAAAAACTGTCTGTACTGGGTTATCCAACAAGAACTGGACAAGGCGATTTTTTTACTTTCCTTGTACTTTTATAAAAAAGCTGAAATAGCCATCATATGTAATTTTCTCCCGCGAATAAAGATATGTTCAGCAAAAAACAACTGAACATCAAATAAAAGTGCTAGGGGTCATTTTGCTATTTTTTTTAAATAGAACACCATGTATATTACTACATATTTGAACTCTCTAGAAAAATCTAAACATATTTTGTGTATAATATCCTATACCTTATTTCGCTGTTTACGTTTACCAAATATTGACAGTTGAAAGTCGGGTATTTTGACACTTTGACAGGCTCTAAAATCTAAACTGCACAAGATCAAAGAAAACGGTTTGCACATTCCTATCTTAAGTTTTCATAAACTATCAAATGACAGTATCTTCGAATATAACCTGCGGATAAAATTAACCGAGACTTTTAAACCTCCGGTTAAATTCAAAGTTACTATCATTCGATAGTTTATGAAAACCCAAGATAGGAATGTGCAGACCGTTTTCTTTGATCTCGTGCGGCCTCTCAAACTGCCATAATGCCCGACTTTCAACTGTCAATATTTGGTAAACAGCTAAAGATAGATATAGGATATAACAAAATGTGTTTAGATTTTTCTAGAGAGTCCAAATATGTAGTAATATAGAGGGTGTTCCGTTTAAAAAAATATCAAAGTGGCCCCTAGCACTTTTATTTGATGTTCAATTGTTTTTTGCTGAACATATCCGAATTCGCGGGAGAAAATTACATATGATGGCTATTTCAGTTTTTTTTTTTTATAAAAGTACAGGGAAAGTCAAAAAATCGCCTTGTCTAGTCCTCGTTGGATAACCCTGTACAACAGAAAATACATCTTGATGCCCAAAAGACGTGTACCCAATTTCATAAAGATATCTAGAATAGTATCGCACTTATTATAAAAAAAAATGTTTTACATCCTTTTGTATCTAAAAGTTAAGTTGTTTAGGGCATACATTCATAAGAAGTTTTTTCTTAAAATGTGTCCAAGAATCAATCTTTTAAATATTAGCATGTCATTAACGAACACCTTGTATAGTAATGGGCAGTGGTGGCTCGTAGGTATACAGTGCAAGTCTCTAACTTTGCAATAAATTGAGTAAAGGAGAGATATTTTTTTTTGATAACTACTATGCTAGCACACGTCCATTACTATGTGCCGAACTGAAACTTTATTATGCCCTTTAAAAGAATAATAAAGAAGGGATTTCATTTAAAAAATAGTCGATGACGTCATATCTCAAATTTGAGACACCCGTATAAGGCGGCCCGAGGTATTATGTCCACTATTATAGGTTTCGATAAGGTTCTTGATTAATCCCCAGTTTTATTCCTTCAGATTAACGTCAAGGTTCATTGAAAGTTTTATTCTTACCACTATTTAAAATCCATTTTTTGCAAAGTTCGTCGTTATTTAGGGGAATTCGAAATAATTGAATCCCGTGATTTCTTCGATTATTATTGCGCTTATAAAAACAACACGTGATTCCTGACATGTTGAAAACAATAATAATATCAAAATATTATAGTCAAAAATAGGAGAATAATAATTAATGTCGTATGAATTGTGAGAGCTCCGCAAATACTGCCATAAACCTAACTAGTTGCTGCAATTGCGATTATTTGGAAAATTTAGCTATGCGCGCCGTGCAGGGCGCTGCACGGTTTTTGCTGGAGGATCGAGCAAGCACGTAGGTCTTACCTTAGTTCATATGCATCGCGCCGGACCGGCCGCAGTTTTCCGCGAAACAGTTTTTGATGAATATTCGCAAGACCATAAACCTAACTACTTCGAAGTAGTTAGGTTTATGGCAAGACGAAGGAAAGCGTGTTTATACGTTTTTACGAAATAAGGGTGATAATTGTATTGCTGAATATTAGTTATTTAATGTTTTTAGTGTTGCGGGGTCAGATTTGATAGGTATGTACCTAGGTACCTATACATTATTTTAGATTTCATATATTGCAGTGTAGTAGTAGCATAAACCTAACTACGCCGAATAGTTAGGTTTATGGTAGTAGGTACAAGATTTAATATAATTATATTATAGGACATGTTATGTTAAGTTCCTAGAAACTGCAAATAAAAAAAACTCATAGGTAAATAACTGAAATAAAATAGAAGCCCCTTTTCATATTTAACTATTATACATAATCAATTTTATGTACATTTAAATTTGGCAACAGCGCGAGCGACCCGAGTTCTGAAAGGCGTTTGGCCGTTGTTTGGCAAACGACGAAATACGATAAAATTTAATTCGTAATAATGGTGGCGCCATCTCTCGATACAATTGTAGCATTTTTCTATAGCCTATGCCCACTGAGCGTCTATTCGAAGTAGTTAGGTTTATGCTAGGACTTACGAAGTAAAGCATCAATGCAAATGGCTTAATCTCATTGGCGTATCATCTTCCAACTGGTACCCTTGTTTTTAAAGCAACATGTATTTTAAATAGAGGATATAGTGGCTTATCCAAAAGTACGTCACAAAATTTATTAAAATCTTCAAGATTATAGCTACCATATTTTTTAATTTTTGACTTCCCAATTTTTTTCTCTTTTTGGAGACGTTTGATCTTCAACCTAAGTTTAGTTTTTCTAGGCGTGCCGTAGCTTTGCTGAACAGGCGTCTGTGTACATCTTGTGAATGATAATGCAGACAATATTGTTTTATCTAAAAAGACAGACACAGAAGGACCCTAGTTAAATGATAAATCATTTTAATCATCATAAATGCAAACTTTCGTGTCCAGCATACCTTTAAAAAAAGGAGTCACTACACTAGTTCATCACACAACGTTTATAGACAATAAGGCCAATAATTTTAGAAAATATACGTTCAGGCTGCAATTAGACCTGATGGTTGTAACAGTCTGATTTTGCTACTACAAAAGATTATAAATTTTATTTTAATATGCCGCATTTAGCAACAAAAGATTCTATATTTTGTGGTAAGAATTATTGAGTATTATCCCTCTGGTTAATTAACTATAAATTCATTTTTTTGATCTATTGTCAATAAGCTTAATGCACTTCTCGTTGTAGCATTTATTAATGTAAATTAATTTTATTCTACATACGGTTAATAATATATAATGTTAACTAGCTTTTATAACACTGTTGTGGCCTTAAGTAGCTATTCTGATCACCCCTTTTCTTATGTTGTCCTCCAGCACTGTGACTATATTTATTTTGGTTGATGATCTGTGGCTCGCTTAGGTTTGATCAAACAACTAAAATTAGATATTATGTTATTAGTTTAACTTTACTTGTTTATATTACATTAACTATGTTTGCTTGGAGTTCTGTATTTTTAAGAACTGAGTTAATAAAACCTACCTTTGAGCCTCGTTAGCTCCGTCAAATTCATATACTACTTTCGGTTTGAATATTTCACTTTTAATCTCAGGCTGATATGGCTTTAAATTTTTGGCATCACTGATTTGCTTTGAGATATTGTTGCTGCTTTCTTGTTTACCTGTAAATTCGAGACTAATAATTGTTAGTTATTATATTTTTCTTTCTATTCAATAGTGAAAACTAGTACCTGTTGCTTGTTTTCTTCTAAGACTTATGGATCTCTGCATAGATTACTCATTGTTGTTACTTCTCACAGTGCTCTAGGGATTTAAGACCTATTCCTCACGTATTTTTTCGTGGGTTTTCCATATTTTTCTTAAAGTTTCATTAAATCGTCAATGCTTGTTTTCCTTTCTTATGCTTTAGTGGATTTAGAGGTTATATATTGTAGTTCCATCTTCTTATCGTCAGTTGGGGATTTTGATATTTGGTATTTCCACTTCATATTTATCTTTTCACATGGTATGTTGTAACTTTTATTATATTCAGTTGGTAGCCCTGAATAGTAGTAATGGGCTATTTTCCCGTAATGGCTGCTGTCGATTTGGATTTTTAAAGGTTTATTATTTCGTTTAGGAATAATTCCTATTATATATTGAAAAATTTAATTTTAGCTCATTAATTGTCACTTCCGCCGTCGTTTTATAACAATAATAAACGAGAACTAAGTCGTTTATTATCTAAGAATTATTCCTCGTATCGACTTTCTCGGTCCTACCATTTGTTTTCTTTTCTTCATGATTCCGTGGAGGTGGCAAAGGCAAATTGACTGAAACCGATGTCTCGTTCTTCTAGAAATACCTACCGGGGATAGAGGAAGCATTTTGCTGTAGTGCAGTCCTAAGTGACTCAACCTTTTTATATTGTGTTTAATACTACCCTTCTAGGAGATCTGGAATTGAGTCCTTAATTAGTGCTTGGATTTATATCAAAGAATAAAATTTTTAATTCTGTAAACTTTGTTTATATAAAGCACTTAATGGTATGTATTTTGATTGTTTAGCTAATTTTGGAATTACAGAAGCCTTAATAAAATCATCTTTCGAATAAGGTACGACAAACAGGTTGCTGAGAGTGTTGGAAGTGGAAAGATTGTGAACTCTGATGAAATTAATAATTATTGTGAAGGAGGTAGCTCTTCAGGGGAGAAATACCTATTGCATAGTTTCTATACCAATAAAGTCCCGGGGGTATGGTGAGTACACTGTCCTATATGCAGATGATACTACCTTAATTTTTAGTAAAAACGATAGAGGTCCAGAGGGCAATTGCAACCTTAGCACGTTCTTTTCGTCTTCTCTCGTTAATTATTGTTATCAAAGACTCCATCTATCTTATTTGAGAATAGACAAAATTAATCTTTTATTTATATTTCGTAGTATTGACGATGATAGAAGGCATTAGAGGGAGCATGTTAATGAAGTTTCAGCTAAACTGAATCTGATTATAGAAAAGCGTTTTTTAAATGAAATCATAGGGAGGTTGTGGAACATATAAACATGAATATGAAGCTAGACATAAGAAAAATCTGCATTCAAAAAACCTAAATTCTGATATCTGATTTATATTTTCGAGTAATAAAATTTATAATAACACATCTAACAATGTAATAAATATGGCCAGAAATGTAATAAATGTAATGTTGAAAAATATATGTTCAATAAAAGTATCTATTATTTGGATGATTGCATCGAATTAAATTACCTATATACTTTTTATTGTGCCGAGCTTTTGTTTGTTGTAACGTTTTGTTTATGGAATTAATCTATTATCTATTATGTTCCCTTCATAAACTACTATTTTCTTTGATATTATTTTAGATTAGGACTCAGGATTTCAATCAATGGGCTTATTATTCTTGTAAATGGGTGTCTCTTTATAGTAACTTAAGTATCATCCCTGTTTTTAAAGTGCTAAACGGAAATCTCAGATAATCAAGTTTCGTCCTTTAGTTGACGGCAGACAAAGAAAAACACAGACGGTGAATTACACGCTTTTCCGTGGATTACATTGCTAGGAGATTTTACCATTGATAAAGGAAGTAGAACTTTTGAATTAATGACTGATTTTATCTATAGAATATAAGAAGGGAAGCTAGGAATATTATCTACTTTGTCACTATCATCCTACGTATATTTAAAAGACATTTTGAAAACTCGATGCTGATTTGAGAGCTCGAAAAATTTTTTGTAGAAATATATTTATTTACGTACCGTAACGTATGCATAAAGCATAAGCACATGATTCTGGTGGCAATTAAATATCTTCAAGTAATCATTATATTTTATTATAAATATTTTATGACGCACTAAAGTAGTATAGTCAAATCTCGTAGCTGCTTGGCTGGTCAAAGTCTTAAACAAATAGGATTCATATTGGTTTGCTGGGGTTAGCTTTGGAGCATTTAGCTTCATAATTTGTGCAAATCTGAATTGGAGATAAACCAAATTATTCCCTATTTTGCTTTATACTTTGACTATAAAGCATTATCGTTTACAAATAACATCTTGTGTATATACGTTAACTTCTTACGTATTCCCTTTACATGAGCGGTAATAAGTTTTATCTAGAAATCTCTCGCACACTTTTTTTCCTACAATTCTAACAGCATGTAACACTGCTGGAATGCTTCAAACATATCTTGTATTGCTCATCAAATTTTAATAAAATTTCATCCGTAAGGTTTTATAACAGGAAAAGTATTCAAAATATTGGATTAGATGAACTAATATGAAACTAATATGAACTAAAGATAAAACCAGAATAGCGCTAAGTCAGATGAAAAACAAGAAGTGTCCGGGAGAAGATCAAATTATTACAAAGATGCTAATGCTCGGGGGAAAATCTCTATAGGGCTTAATCGAATTATTATTGAATATATTGTGAACTAATTAAAGTCATTAATTAAATATCACCCTGTCGTGAGTTTGAACTTGAACTTGAAAAATGTTATATAAACATTCACTGTTAA
>MU191405.1:18095-35932 GCA_016904865.1 Pissodes strobi
TTAAAAGACTTACCTTATAAATATCAGAACAAATACCTAAATAAAAGACAATCCGCTCACATAAACTTTATTAATAAAATAGTGACGTCGCTTGCTAGACAAACTTTGAACTAAGCCTCCCTCGAGAAGACATGCATTTCATATTAATTGGGTATAGTGTAAACTCTTATTTCTTCTATAATATTAAACACGCCTTTATTAGTATACAGTCTAACCGTTGTTAAGTTTGTTTGTAAATAAACTTGTTACTGTTTTTATCGATGTGTCTCCTTTATTATCTCTTCTCAACTTGACGTAGTGCGTTCCTAAATCTGAGTTACTCTCCTACACGCTAAGTAAAGCGTGTCACAGATAAAAAATACAAATCGTGACAATATGCCCAAAGAATCATACAAGTTTGGGTCCTTCTTATTTTTTAAATGAGAATGCCTACTTAGAGAGTTTACACGAAACTAATAACTAGCAGATTGAAAACAAAACCGGATTCCTGACAACTTGCGGAATATAATACACAGAATACAGCGACCCAATATATTTGGCTCCGGCAAAGTTCGAAAGGCCTTTGTGATTCCGTATTAGGTTCCCAAGAAAATACAAGGATTCATTCTAAATACATACAAAATATCCAGGATATACATAAACTTGATACTACACATGTTGAGATTGAGGAATAGAACACCACAAAAAAATCCATTACATATGGTATAAATCCAGGCGGTGATATATCACCAAAACTCTTTACTCTCACACTCGAAGATGTTTCCAAAAACATACAAAAACAGGTCTAAACACGAACTGCACTAAAACCAAAATAATGAATTCTGAAAACGTTAATATTTTAATCGAAAACCTAGAGGAGCATATATATCTGAGACACTTAATTATATCGGACAATCAGAGTGCAGAGATCACCAGACGAATCCGACTCTCGTGCGCAGCTTTTGATAGACTGGGTTACATAGATATTTAAAAATCGTATAATACAATACCTATAAACATGAAATCCAGAGTCTACAACACATGTATCCTCTCGCTTAATAGGGGATAGGCGTATTTTTTTATACCACTTGCTCTATCTATACAACGTTTTCCGAATTATATTATACATACGTGTATGCACTCTTTAACATAGAGCAAAAATTAATTCTTGCTAGTTGATAGTTGTGTATAGCATATATGCGTTTTTAGTTAACAAAGTTTTAATATCGCCAGAGACTAAATCCTTCGTAAAGTAGTAAATTATTTATTAATAAATAATTATTATTACCAACCTAACTAAAATAGGATGATTTCTAACGTCTTTCTTAGTCATCTAATAAACAAAAATAGGTAGTAACCTAAAAATATGCCCATCTGGGTAAAATGGTGTACCAGCATATATGGTAAAATGGGTACCCCATTTTTCCTTGTGCAACTTTCCAGTAAATATTTTTGGTTTCCAGATAGTGTCTAAGTACAAAAGAAAAACTGATCGTATAAATTGGTCAAAAGCAACTATGCAACAGGCTGTAGGTATTATAGCAAGTAGGGAGGTGAGTTACTATCAAGCATCTATTTCGTTTGCTATTCTTCAGACTACTTTAAAGCATCACACACAAAAAAAACACAACGAGAAAATGCAGGTTATTCTGTTTCAAAAGCTTTAGGCAATGAAGGATCCGTTTTTAGCCTCCAACAAGAAGAAAAAATTGTTAATTATCTTAAAGATAAGAACGCGAGATTATTTGGACCGACTATGACAAGACTCAGGCTACTTGCCTTTCAACTTCGGATTAAGCATCCTTTTAAAACTGGCCGTAAAATCGCTGGGAAGAGATGAGTGGAGCGATTTTTCAAGGACTTGCCAATCAGAAACTCCAGAGCTACCTCAGGTGCCCACGGGAAGGGCTTGAATTCATACTATGACGACGAAGTAACAAAACGGCTTCGAACAAATTCTGAGCGGGTAGTAACAATGCGTCAAATTTACTCTTTATTCAGTGCCGCATATCTAAAAGCAGCTTCAATAATTACAGCAATAAATTGTTTTTTCTTCAAACGTCAGTAAATCCGTCATTACTCGACTGTGTAGGCGGCCGTGAAGTTTCGTTTTTCCTCCGCTTTACTCTTCACTTTCCACCGGCGGAGGTAAAAGTGTTGTCCTAGCAACATAAATACAATACAAACAGATAACAAAATAAGCGTCAACAACTCAAGATTTATTAAACTACAATTTGTATTTATCGCTCAATTTGTGACTGCATTTCTAAAAATCACTAATTTAGGAACAAATTGGATATTATTTAATCGAACTTACTCAATAACTGCTTATCAATACGGAATTAAAACGCAGTCGGAGACGTAATCTTAAAAAAATAATTATTGTTGACAGTGTCCACTGACAGCTTTATGTTACATTACTATAGCAACAACCTGTACCTATTCACCGACACCGGTCTAAGCCGCCTTGCGAACCCACTTATCTTTAATAATAATTAGATATTATTACTATTAAAAAGAGATGTTTTTGCATTAATTTGTCGACATTTGAAGAAAAAACAGCATATTTTATTTGGAGGAAAAATTGCTTTTCATGGCTTGCTCTCTCTAAACACGAGCGCGCCATGAAAAGTATCACTTTTCCTCCATATAAAATAATATACTATCAAATCAACCGGGAGGTGACCTGTAGATATGTCAGTTTTTTTCTGCAGTAGATTTCTTACCATCAGTCACACCCAACTTAGAAACTGATCTCAGCTCATCTGAAAGTTAAGTAGAACTTATTTAACGGGGACAAAGATGTTGCACAGTCGATTAGAGAGAAGACGTCCGAGCCTCAGCCAGGATCGTCCAAAGAAAGTGCAACTAGTTTCGACTTTGTAAGCCCCAAAGCGATCTATGCAGTGCCTTAAGTAAATCAATCCAAGAAACTAGAGGGATGACTAAGAGGCAAATCTGCAATTTCAACGTTCTCACCCTATAAACCAGAAGTGGAAATGGCTCATGAAAAAAGTAAATTTACCAAAGATAAATCAGTAGGAAGAAAACTAGCAGATGATCAAAGCGAATCACAGACAATCAAGAAATCTAAATTGATAACAAAGAGTAGAGTCAGATTTAAGAGGCGAAGATAGTGACACTACCTGGTTAGGCTTGAATAAGTTGCTCTAGTTGTCACAAATGGGCTTAAAATTCACGTGCCGATGCGACGATATAAATAACCAAGCAAGAGTTTATTGTTAATACTGTAAATAAGTTTTTCTAGGTTAAAGTATGTTACCTTATCATAGCCTAAAGAAGCCGTAGCCGCGACACTCGGCTCGTTTAGTGGAGTACGGAATCAAATTTTCTCCGTGAAGCTCAGTGAAGCGAGCACACTACGCAGTTAGAACTCGATGCCAATCATACGCTCTTACCTGGGCCGGAGTGCAATAAATTTTCATAGGAAAAGATTTTCATAGGAAAGGATTCGTTATTTGGGTAAATAGACTATCGTTATGTGTATATATTGTTTTGTTTGTATGTTATATAAATAAGTTAATGTTTATGTGTTAAAATGAGAAGAGGATGGCAGAGTTGTGCAGCTAGTTAGTTTATTTATTTAAACTTAAATTTGATCATACGGTATCGGAATCGGTTCAAATGACTAAAATAAATTGGAACTAACTGAAACTAACCGAAAGTTAATTGAAAGACTAACCAAAGCTAGCCAAAAGTAACCATAAGCTCCAAAACAGGCTAAAACGTACCTATCGTAATAGGTTACAAAAATTAAAGTAAGTTAAAACTAACCAAAACGAAGCGAATTTAAGCGACTAACCAAAAACATTAAATTTGTTTATAACCTATAGGAACCGATTCAAATGAAAAAAAGAAATTGGAACTAACTGAAAGTTTTTTTTTTTTTTTATGGCAGTGGCACACACACTAAAGGTAGATCCTATGGCGCTCGACGAGCGGTGTGCGTGAAAGTAACCGAAAGTTGATTGAATGGCAAACCAAAAGCAACTAATAGCACCAAAACGAACTAAAACGTATCGGAACAGATTAAATATGTTAAAGTAAATTAAAACTAACCCAAATTAACCGAATATTGGCAAGTAACCAAAGACATTAAAATTGGTTATAACGTATCGGAATCGGTTCCAATGACTAAAATAAATTAAAACTAACTGAAATTAACCGAAAGTTGATTGAACGAAGGTAAGTTGAAACTAACCGAATTTTGAGGACTAACTAAAATTAATCAAACACATTTAAATTAATTATAACGTATTGGAACCGGTTCAAATGACTAAAATAAATTGGAACTAAGTGAAAGTTACCAAAAGTTGACTGAATGACCAACCAAAAGTAAGTAAAAGCACCAAAACGGTCTAATACGTATCGGAACAGATTAAAAATACTAAAGTAAGTTAAAACTAACCCAAATTAGCCGAATTTTGGCGACTAACCGAAAGTAATCAAAAACTTTAAAATTGGTTAAAACGTATCGGTACCGGTTCAAATGATTAAAATAAATTAAAACTAAAAATATTTAAATTGGTTATAACGTATCGGAACCGATTCAAATTACTAACACACCTTTATTGTAGAATCCGAACTGTTTATTGTCAAACGAAATGTTTTGCACTTTCTTATCTTCCACATAACCACAACCTGGAAAATAGTCCCCACCAAACCGAAAATTTCGTATATCTAAATAATTACTAAATAACTAAGATAAGAAGAAGCAAATCGTTTCGCGCTAAGTTAAACAGATCAAATTCTTTAAATGGAAGGAATGCTATTCGACATGCTACATGAAATTTATCTAGAATTTTTAGAAGAATTCCAAAATCGGAAAATATGTCCCGCTCTCTTGAGACCTTTTATATTGAAATATAATTCAATAATATTGTCAAACTAAAATCAACATGGCTAAATGATGAAATAGTTGTAAGACTAATAAAAAAATTAGAAACTTGTTATTTCTATAAAATGTGTATACATATGAAGGGTACAGGGGAAAACCGATCTAAGCGCCATTTCCATAGGAAACTTTTTTATTATTGACTTCACAGAAAATTTTATACTTGATAAAAGTTGCTGTTTGGAAAAAGACTAATTTTGACAATGCTAAATTAAGGATAAGTTATACAGGGTACTCAATAAATACAAAAATGATGGTTAAAAAATCAAAAACTTTGGAATATCGGAAAACCTTCTACAGAAAAAATAAAGCTCGTACTAAGATAAAAATAAAAGTCAAATACCATTTTTTCCAAAAGTGCACCCTAAATCCATGTCAATTATTGAAAAACCCCGCTTTTTCTTAATTTTGTCCTTATTTTTTTCAGCAACGATGCACTTTTGGAAAAATGATATTCGCCTTTTATGTTTATCTTAATAGGAGCTATATTTTTTTGTAGAAGCTTTTCCTATATTCGAAAGTTTTTGTTTTTTTTAACCACCATTTTTCTATTTTTTAAGTACCCTGTATTACTTATCCCTAATTTAACATTGTCAAAATTAGTTTTGTTTTCAAGCACCAACTTTTGTCAAAAATAAAATTTCTTATGAGATCAATAATTAAAAAGTTTCCTATGGAAATGGCGCTTAGATCGTTTTTCCCCTGTACCCATCATATATATTTTATGAATGTTTCCATATTTTTAATTTTCGATTATTTTTGGGCTCTTTAAATTTTGTAACCTATTCCGATACGTTTTAGTCCGTTTTTGTGCTTTTAGTTAGTTTGGGTTAGTTCAATCAGCTTTCGTTTAGTTTTAATTTATTTTAGTCATTTGAACCCGGTTCCGATACATTATAACCAATTTTAATGTTTTTGGTTAGTTTTGGTTTGCGCCGCCAAAATTGGGTGGTTCAATCAACTATCGATTACTTTCGGTTCCGATACGTTATTACCAATTTTAGTGTTTAGGATAGTCGCCAAAATTGAATTAATCTGGGTTAGTTTTAACTTACTTAATATTAATTTTAAACTATTCCGATACGTTTTAGCCCGTTTTGGTACTTTTAGTTACTTTTGGTTTGTTTTGGTTAGTCTTTCAATCATATTTTGGTTACTTTTAATTAGTTTCAATTTATTTTAGTTATTGAATTAATTCAAGTTGGTAATAAAAATTCGGTTAATTTTGGTTAGTTTCAACTTATTTTAATATTTTCAATCTGTTACGATACGTTTTAGCCCTTTTTGGTGCTATTGGTTAGTTTTGGTTAGTCGTTCAATCGACTTTCGGTTACTTTCAGTTAGTTTTAATTTAGTTTAGTAATTTGAATCGGTTCCGATACGTTATAACCAATTTAAATATTTTTAATTAGTTTAGGTTAGTCGCCATAATTCGGTTAATTTGGGTTAGTTTCAACTTACTTTAATAACTTTAATCGGTTACGATACGTTTTAGCCCTTTTGGTGCTTTTGGTTACTTTTGGTTAGTCGTTCAATCGACATTCAGTTAATTTCAGTTAGTTTTAACATTGTTTTTGCTGGTTGTTTTTCGTAAAAGTTGACCGTTATTCAGATATATCCATTATTTGAAATTTGATCAGCACTTTGATATCATTTTGATCCGCTGTACCTTTTTTGGTTTTAAAGATACCAAGGTAAACAAAAAAGCAAAATGTAGGGTTGGTAGCCAAGTTTTTATCTAGATTACATATAAAACAAAACACCAATAATTTCCTGACATAAAAACCTACTCTATATATTTTTTAAATAGAACACCTTGTATATTACTAAATTTTTGGACTCTCTAGTGAAATCAAAACACATGTCGTGTATAATATCCTATACCTATCCTTAGCTGTTTACGAAATATTGACAGTTGAAAGTCGGGCATTTTGACATTTTGACAAGCTTTAAAATCTAATCCGCACGAGATCAAAGAAAACGGTTTGCACATCTCTATCTTAGGTTTTCATAAGCTATCGAGTGACAGTTGCTTTCAATTTAACCGGAGGTTTAAAAGTTCCGGTTAATTTTATTCGCTGGTTAAATTCAAAGGTCAATAGACAGGAATATGCAAACCGCTTTCTTTGCTCTCGTGCGGTTTAGATTTTAAAGCCTATCAAAATGTCAAAATGCCCGACTTTCAACTGTCAATATTTCACCACCTAAAGATAGGTATAAGATATTATACACGAAATGTGTTTAGATTTCTCTACAGATTCCTATCTAGGCAACAGTGCTGAAGTGATAACGTATAATTTTATCTTAGTGATAACATAGCTTTGAAACAAATTATTTGCGAAAAAATAAACTGTTTGTGGTGAGGTTCCTAATAGAAACAACCCAAAGGACAACAGTAAGTGAAAAATTCCTTGTTTTATAGGCAAAAATTTGCAATTACTGGACAAAATATATCCTTTAATATCCAGTGGAATCTAAAAAAAATTCAAACTCGCTAGATCCTGACCATTAATTGACGGGTCGGTGTTGCCGCCTACTTGGAATTTACCTGCAAACGAATGTAGTATGGATCCGAAAATAACGTTAGAGGACTTATACAAGTTACTGCAGACCGTAAATACAAACATAACGGCAAGGATAGATGAAGTAAAATCCAATCTAAATAACCTGTCCAAAAAGGTTGACAAGCAGCTACTAGATATAAAGAAGAAAGTGGACGATTTGGAGACAGAAAACACAGAGTTAAAGAAACGCCTGCGCTCATCAGAAAAGAGTCTAAGAAAGAATAGCCTAATCTTCTACGGAATATCAGAAGATCTTAATGAGAATTTGTTACACGAAATAACAGATCTAGCGAAACGTAAACTGGAGGTGGATTTGAAATTCGAGGATATTTCTGACTGTTTTCGAATTGAAAAGCAACAAAACAAAGATCGGCCTATACTTATTGAATTGATTTCGCATTTAAAGAGAAGCGAATTATTGCGAAGTAGAAGTAAACTAAAGGGGACAAAAATCTTTATTAACGAGGATTTGATACTAGAAGAAAGGACTGAGAGGAAATTTTTGCTTGATAAACTGAAACAGGCCAGAGCACAGAACAGGAACGCCGTGCTTAAGGGAAGTAAACTGTTGGTCGATGGAATAATATATACTACGAGAGACTTTGAAACCGAATTCAACACCATTTCCGCAAATACGGGTGAGAATTTTTCCCTCCCTGAAAGACGAATAGAAGGTGCTTCAACTGCTCCGTCCACCTATTTAAGGGAAAGTTCACAGAATAAGCCAGAGCAGTCACAAAAACCGCTAGAAGAAGTAAATACGAAAATTAGTTCACAGAAAAAAGAACAGAGGCAAATTACGGAATGCAAGGCGAGAACACAAGTTGAATCAATCACTAAAGAAATAGCGGAAGCTGAAAATAAGCGTAAACTTCTAGATATCACTATCTCTCCAAAACGTGTGACTTCGTATTCAACGCGTGCAAATTCTAACAATTTAACAAAAAAGTAATAATATTTGCTGGCTTAGATCGTCTCATTGAAACTATTGTACTTTTAACTGTTTGATCCTATATTGTATGTTTGTATGTTTTTGTTTTTTCTTTGTATGACGTGTAGGCATTTATACATTGTTTGTAATATTTCAGAACCTAGGGCAGTTTGGTAAACTGTATTTCGGTAGAATGGATCAATATATTAGAGATGTTAATTATTTACCGATTGAAACTACTCAGTATGATGATATATATAGCTATAAGAAAGATAAAGGGAGTAATTCTGGTTTTAAGGTGTTGCATCAAAATATTAGAAGTATTGGTAGAAATTTTGATGAGCTGTATGTAATGCTCAGGGAAATGCACATGGATTTCGATGTATTGGTTCTCACTGAGACTTGGAGTATAGCTGATTTGGATCTTTTTAATATTCCAAACTTTAAAATTATATACAACTATGGCACTATAAATAAGAATGATGGCGTACTAATATATATTAAAAGCTCTTACGACTTTACCAGCAAAATTGTACCAATGGGGGAATGTCGAGCAATTGAAGTTAACATTAAGCTCAAGAAAAAAAATAAGAATACACTTTTAACCGCTATATATAGGCCTCTCTCGACTAATGTCGACGTGTTTCTACAGAAACTCTCTGAATATCTGGAACGGGGTGGGAACGCTTCTTCTTTGGATAAACATATAATAACAGGAGACATAAATATTGACATAAAAATGGTAGGGATGATGTTGTGAATGAATATCTTAATATAATGTCAGAGAATGGTTTTATTTCCTATATAAATTGGGACACGCGTGTGCAAAATGAATCTGCAAGTTGTATTGACCACTTTTTTGTCAGAAGTACCGATAACCTCGATCGGGATGTTTTGCCATACATAATTCACACTAACATAACTGATCATTATCTTACGATAATAGAGATTTTGAGTGAGATGTATATAGGCAGAAATTCCAACGGACACGAAAAGGATAAAAGATATATCAATTATAACAAATTACTTTAAAACCTAGAAGAATATGACTGGTCTGAATTCTTTAGCTTAACAAACACTCAGAATATGACGTCTTATTTTATAACTACTTTATGCAAACTTATTAATAAAAATACTGTAACTTTAAAACAAAATAGAAAAGATGTTCCACGCAAATGTTGGATTACCAGCGGTATTATTAAGTCAATAAGAAACAAAGACAAATTGTATAAAAACTTTAAGGAAAATCCTACACTATATAAACAAGAATATAGTAACTATAAGAATCGTTTAAATAGTCTTATTAAAGAGACTAAAATGAAATATTTCCAGACAGAGATAAGTAAAAACAAATCGAATTCTAAACATCTATGGAATACCATAAAAAACTTAACTCATTCACATAAATCTGGGAATGTAAACCAAATACAGAACGAAAACGGATCTCTCTTCACAGAAGATACTAATATAGCAAATGTCTTTAATAATTTTTTCATTAATGTCGGAAAAAAGTTGGCAGATAAAAGTCCTACCCCTGAGTATAAAATAAAACGGAACGCACGCACTTGTCAATCATTCTTTTTAATGGAAACGGACAAACAGGAGATAGAAAATGTTATAAAATCCCTAAAGTCGCACAAAGCTCCCGGTTATGATCAAATTACCGCTGACACCTTGAAAAAAATTAATAGTCACATATCAAAACAAATAGCACATATAATCAATAATGTTATTAAAGGAGGGAAAGTTCCAGACCAGTTTAAGATGGCAGTAGTAAAGCCACTATATAAAAAAGGAGATTCCACTCAACCGTCAAATTACCGTGCTATCTCACTCATCACATCTCTAACAAAAATTTTTGAAAAAGTAATTAAGATCAGACTTAGCACTTATTTAGACAAGTACGACTTAATCGAGCAGGGTCTGTACGGTTTCCGGTAGGGAAAAAGTACTCAGGATGCTATTAGTAATCTAGTTAAAAAAATATATACCTCCTTAGACAATAGCAAACCTAGTCTATGCATATTTTTAGACCTCTCCAAGGCATTTGACACCGTGGATCATGTGCTGCTTTTGGAGGCTTTGGAGGACATTGGGGTGAGAGGTACCCCCTATAAACTTTTTAAAAACTATCTTGCAAATCGTTACCAACTTGTCAACATAAATAATTCATATAGCAGTAAACAACTATTGGAGTGTGGTGTTCGCAGGGTACTGTTTTGGGGCCTATATTGTTTTTGATATATCTGAACGGTCTGCTTGGAATCGATTTACAAGGAGAAATTGTTAGTTTTGCGGACGATACTGTTCTGTTCTTTACAGCTGAAACTTGGGTAAGTATTAAAAAATTGGCCGAACGAGAAATGAAGAAGATATTGAATTGGTTCACAGGTATGAAATTGACAATAAACTTCGAAAAGACGAACTTTGTGGGTTTTGCCTCATATAAGAAGGCATTGCCGAACTTCAACACTCTGAGCATGACTTATGGGGGTGGTCTGTATCGGATAGCGTCGGTTTCTCATATGAGGTATCTGGGAATAACAATAGATCAGCATATGAGATGGAACTACCATATCGAGAATGTTGTGGGCACAATACGGTCCCTGTTTCATAAATTTAAATTTTTTTCAACCTTCTTAGATACCAACCATCTAAGAATTTTATATTACGCGTTGGTGGAGTCTCGTCTTCAGTATGGAATTATTGGATGGGGTGGTGCTACTGACATACATTTGCGTAATATGGAAACTGCTCAAAAGAAAGTTATAAAAATCATATACAAGAAAAGCAACCGATACTCCTCAGATCTATTATTTAAGGATAGTAAATTCCTCGATTTGCGACAATTATTTCTCTACAATATTGCACTATACTTATATCGTAACCAATCGGATATAACTATCATTAGCCATAACTATAATACGCGACAAAAATCCAGTGCTTCATCTCAAACTAACAAAGTGAAAAAACGGTAGGACAGAGAAATTACGCATACCTTATCACCAGAGTATACAATTACTTACCGGATGAACTAAAATTAGTTATAACCACTTGTAATTCCGTACCATTGATTAAGAAAAAACTGAAACTTTTCATCTTACAAGCGAGTAGACAAGACCTTAACTCCATTGTAAATATCAGAAATTAGCAGAACGCTAGGTATTTGATTGTTTTATATTTTGTTTTTTTTTTGTTTTGGTTGTGCTCCGATTCTCTTTTGTATGTGAACTTGAGATTAATTATTTGATTGTAGTGAACGCCTGTGCACAGCATTTTGCTCCTACTGGTATCATTTCTGTTTATTTGCGTATTTGTGTCAATGTTCCATACTTATATACCAGTGTATTGTATTTTAGGCATGTTTTGATTGTGTTAGATGAGTTTGTTTTATTTTTTATTTTACTGAACATGATATTGTTTTCTTTTCCATGTCATGTATATTATCAGATACAAATAAACAGCATTATATTATATTATATATTCCAAAAATATAGTAATATACAGGGTGTTCCTTTTAAAAGATATAGAGTAGGCTGATATGTCAAAAAATCGTTAGTGTTTTGTTTTATATGTAACTTAGAAAAAAACTTTGCTACCAACCCTACATTTTGCTTTTTTGTTTAACTTGATATCTTTAAAAACAAAAAAGTTACAGCGAATAAAAATGTTATCAAGATACATACGTACGTACGTACATAATACGTTTATAAAATTGTGCAGGTTGCTAAGAATCTATATAAAACAAAATTATGTACTTATATAAGATCTTTTTCAAGCTTAGAAGAGAACAACTAGATAAATCAAAATTTTCAAAATTATTAATGCAGATCTCATATAAAAAACTTTTCTTGTGTATAGATCTTGTTGATATTTGAAGATTATCTTGGAGCTTATATTCTATTATAGTTATATTCATGTGAGTTTATTTCAATTTCAATTTATTATATGTGTGTTATAACGTTAAAAAATAAATAATTTTCTATATAAATGAGTTGATTTATTGATCGTAATTTATCAAAATAATATGTAACTCAATTATATTTTTCTTTAGGTAATTGACTTTTCTTTCAAGAATGCTGTATTTACTACAAGTAATCTACATTCGCCATTCTTAATTTCACTTCAAATGACGTTTTTAACCATTTTTTTCAGGGGTAATGTTTAAATAAATATCCGGCTCTCTTTATGCAGCTTTTTGGATCAAAAAATTGGTTATTCTCTGCTCGAAATAAGCAGTATTTTATAAATCATATATTTTGTAATGAAAGTTTAAATAAAATAATAGGCGAGAGTAACAATTTTAGTATATAAACACCCAAAAAATTTGAGTACGGCTCACTTCACTAATGATTGCCGGGGGGTTGACGTCAAGTTAGATTTATTTATTTCCTCCCATATCACTACATAGTGATAAAGTTGGTCCTCGCTTGTCAAAGGTGCCGCGCTTAAGTGTCGCAGCTATGTTTTTCTTTAGGCTATGATCTTATTTTGCCCTGCCTGTATTATAAAATAAGCCTTAAGTTTTTTTTAAGTTACAATATTATTAATAAATAGTTAGTACTGTAACATTGATACTGTAATTCCAGACTCTCAAAGTTTTAGATTTTTCAAACATCCGACTAAAAACTTTCAGAACCCCATTTTGCCCGCCTGTCTCCTACCTATGGAATGGAAACAATATCACTAACATGGACAAATGCTAGCAAACTTAGTACGATGCATAAATATATGGAACAAACTATGGTTGATATCTTACTCAGAGACAGAATAGGAAAAGGTAATATCAGGAGAAGAACAAGGGTTACAGGTATCATAGAAGAGATTAGAAGGATAAAGTGGCGTTGGGCAGGACATGTGGCCATATGAGCTGAAGACAAATGGATAAAAAAAAAATTAACGGTGTGAAATCCAACAGTATCAAAGGGAACGGTGGGAGGACTGCCAAAAAATGGGTCGATGGCATACCATCGCTGGCAGGCAGTGGATGAGTACAGCAAAAAAAAACAGGGGAAAGTAGAAAAAGATGATAAAGAGCTACGTCCAAGAGTAGACATGACGGGTTTAGAAAGAAGAAGAAAAACAAAAGTTGAAATGTTTTTGAGATATTGGCATGTGTATTTACAAGCTATGGAATCCCAGCAACTTAACTTAATACCTGTAACTTATGAAAAGCATTTATTTTATATCATAGTCAATTGTTTTCATTTGTCAAATTAATACAAACATCTTACTAACAAATTGGAAAATCGTAGTATACATTTTGTTTCCTAAATTATATTCATTATAAGCCAAGTTTTTTAAACGAACCATTAAATTTCGAAAATACCAGAAGCAAATAATAACTTGGCAACGCTGCTGTTAAATTTAAAAACCAGATGTGTGAACAAATTCCTTTTTTTCTAAGTCATGGGCCGTAAAATTATACGGGGTACCCAATTTAAGAAAATAGTATTTATTTAATAGCATTTTTTTGGATAACCCTGTATATATGAAAAATAATTTTAAGCTTCGCCAGTACGTAAAGCCTATAACTTTTATGTAACAAATGCATCTTTTTTAGTGTTATTGAAGGCGAACACCGTATTAACGCATTATATATGCTAGGATGCTTAGGTTTCGACATATTTTTTTTCTTGGCACAAAATAAAATAGCTTGTTCAAACTACATGTGCATGATGTCCGTGCATAAAGGTTCTCTGACTCGACGCACTGAGTGCTCTTTTCTCGATTTTTTGACGACACGGTATGTCTCGCATTAAAAATTTTATATTTCTGTTTTATTGGGAAATTGTTTGATCATGTATTTTCTTCCCACCAGGAGTTATTTGCAAAATATCCAGTGCAGCTTTTGAAAATTATACCTATTAAATCGATTTTTGTGTCTTACTTTTTCGGATATCAGAACAAACTTGAATTTAGTATAAACCTTTAATATTCGGTATAAAGGTTTATTATTATCGCTTTATGGGATATCTCCAATTTTTAAGGCAATCTAAGGCAATTCGATCTTTGATCATAGTTAAAGTTAGTTTGGGTTGGCATTTTTACGGAATCTTTAAGTTTTCGGTCCGGTGCACTTTCTAATATTTGCCAAAAAAAAAGTTTTCCTACGGCCACTTAAGAAAATGCCAAAAATCACAGATAACGTAGCTAGAAAGCGCCTTATATCACACAGACGTTGGAATTTTTTTCAAAACACGCGTTGGATAGTATTTTGAACATAACTCTATTTGAATAGATGGCAAATGCAATCGATTTGATTTGAGACCTTGATTCGACAGATGTGAATGACGTGATAAATACTTTTTAAAGGGCATGCACAAAATGATACCGTTCCACACGCATTGCGAAAAATAAAACTACTGAAAAATCTCATAGGTAAAGAAAATTTATATGCATTTTACTAACTATAGACTATTTTATTCATCGTTTGAAACCTTTGCAAGACTTAGTTTATTATATTTGCCATAATTTGTTTGTACTCCTCGATATTTCAGTTTTGAAACAACATATTATTATTTTTTAAGTATCCTGTCTAATGATAAATGATAATTATATCAAGTAGCATGCCTAATATCCAATATTTTATCCTTTTCCATGTCAACAAGAGACTACAATAAATATTGTGAAAAGTCGTACAGTTTTTCGTCAATTTGTAAAATTGTTGCTGTAGTTCCTTCCGATTTCATTAAAGATTCTTCAAAAAACAACCTGTGTATTTCTTTTTGCTGTTATCTGATACACGCGTAGAAAAATTTTTGTTCCTAACACGTATGCAAAGTGTCTTTCCCGCACTTAAATCATATCCGAACTCAGATTCGGGTTGTTCATCTACATGTTTTTGCAGCGGGCGGAATGGTATCACTTTGCGCACTTATTAGGAAAATAACTATTTTTTTCTACCATGCGTAAAGTACTTTCTTAAACACGCTTTACAATACGTAAAGTATACTTTTATACACTGGTACGTAAAGGAATCTTTCTTATACATTAGTGCTTAATTATAAAATAAACTGAATATTTTCATAATTTTGATGTAAAAAATATGTAAATACTCCATTGAGTATTATACATTATATGTATACCATTATGCAGTCAGAAATTGTTTTATGACGATTAGTTTCAAATAGTCCCATAAAACACATTTAAAATTTTTTTAATTTTTTTAGGCACTACTAGGTCGCACTGCGTAAAGTAAATTGTTTTAAATTTGATTTACAGTATTTATTTCCTGGCATTAGAAAAAAATTATATGTAACTCATTAGCATCGAACCTTTTTATGTACTTGTTTCATAAATATCTATCTATTATCTGGGTCCGCTTAGTGAAGTATATGGAGATAATAATGATTTAAAATCTTACGTTTTTTATAGTAAGTAGTTGATCAATAACTTATTAATTACAGCGATGTCAATTTGAAAGTAAAGAATTTTACCTAGATCCTACTGAGTAAGAGCTACGTCATTTATTTTGACTTATTTGGGTTACGTAATACGAGTCATTGCGTTACTAGGTATGTAAACTCATTACATCGTTGTTGATGTAATAAGTCTTATTACGTAACTAATTTTTTGAAAATCCATTTGACACAACGTATAAAAATCAGAATTTTTTGTGTCAAAGTTTAATTTTATCATTGAAAATTGCAGCAATTATAGCAACATGTGCCACTCTTGACTGTAGTAACACCCTTATCGCACTCATAATGTATATAACTATTGTTGTTACTATTTTGAAAACTTTAACTATCTTAAAATAACGATTTAGCGTCATTACTAACTAAAAGAGCGAAGACTCTCACAAAATTAAGAACTTTTCAGCTCACGAGCATAATTTTAATGCGAGTTAATCAATAATCGTATAGGGACTAAAAAACTCTAATACTTGCTATAAAAATTTTAATACGATTTACGTATCCTATTAAACGACTTTAATAACGAACACTTATATGAAATTTATATTGGCCCCTATTTTATGCAGATTTTTATAGACGCTTTAAAATTTCTTATAACCGTTAAAAGACGTTTCCTCAACATTTGCTTACATGCTGTGTAGCTTAATTAGTTGCCGCTAAGTAAGCATACTAATTAATTATGCCATGAGTTCAGGTATCAAGTTGGTCTTAATGTATATTTAGGACATTAAAATTAAAAAAAAAATAGAATACCAGATGCAAAACTGTGGTGCGCATGTCTTTTCGTCGGAAGGTACTTTTTAGTAAATAATGTTTCTAAATGATCTTACCCAAACAACGTCAGATTAGGTCAAAAATTTCTCTCTGTAGAACCGTAATAAATGTTCTTCCGGAGGGAAGTGGCACAGAGAGCCTGGACACCCAATAGATGAAGGGAACTTGTCTTCAGAGAGAGGTTTCACTAGATGACGTTAGAATTTTCTCAGCTTTGTTTAATCATTCATACTAAACTGTGTTACTATTATCTTGATTGTTTATCAGTCAGTTTATAAATTAAGCATATAACATTTGCCAAATTCTGGTTCAAATTTTTCACTGTGTACTTTTCATATAACAGAAACCTAGTTGGCAATATTTTGAAACCTTTGAATATTTAACTCCATTATAAGTCAACCGGCAAATTCATATGAAATGCAGCTGCCGCAATTTTCTTTGATCCGCGGGTTTTAATCGGGATTTAATTTCTTGCTAATTACTCAAAATTGATATGAGTATAAAACTAGGTCAGTTAAATTATTTTGCAATCGGTGAGGTAATTAAAAAAGTTTGTACTTCCTCCTTAGAAAACATGAAAATTATAATACCCTGAGAAAAGTATGCGGGACCGATTAAACTACAATAAGTAGTTACCTCAAGTTGGCGAAACAAGTTTTTAAAGTTGTTGCTCTTATGCTGACGTGAGGAAACAATGTATTGTATTCGCATTATTCATAGACATTAGTTGTGGTTTGTATTTCTTTTTACATCTTAGTAATTTAGTTAAGCCTTTTGAAATATTGAACGTTTTTGTGAATACAATTTAAAAACACTAGTGTTTTGCAAGGTCTCGAAGTAGATCTATCTCCAAGATGTCGATTTCGAAATAGTATTTTCAAAACAAAGGTTGAAAACATTAGTTTTCAAACGAAGTTTTTTTAGCATGAGACGTTAACCGAATGCGAAAATTCTCGGAGATTGAAATCGGTATTTTTCTACGAGTGATCGCAAAAAGCTACTTTGCGCACACTTTTGCATATGCAAAGTAGCACTTTCCCACGGGAAAAAAAATTTCCGGCACACTTATAAAATCACACTTGATAAAAGTTCGGATAAGCTTTAAGTGGGGGAAAACTACTTTGCGCAAGTGTTAGGAACAATGTTTTTCTATGAGTGAAATAACTATACATTTTTTTAAATTTTTATTGGCATCAAAAACATCAACTTATAACTACCTATTTATTATTATTAACAACATTAATATTAAATGTGCA